>CM069441.1:122230307-122412807 GCA_035610835.1 Ophiura sarsii | reverse complement strand
GTCAAAAATCCATGAAATGCATAATATCAACCGAAAATGTATGATACAAATATAATGTTAACGATTGGATGTATGTGTTACACCACTAGTAACTCCGTTCCCGTATTCTTGCTCTTTTAACACAGTTCAAAATCCAAAAAGGCTGCCAAAATGGCTGCAAAAATTGTCAAATTTCATAAGATGGGATAATATTAACCTAAATGTATGATAAAAATATAGTTTTAATGATGGGATGAATGTATGAGACCACTAGTAACTCATATCTAGTATTTTTGCTTTGTTTACATACTTAAAAATCCAAAGTGGCCCCCAAAATGGGTCCCAAAATGACTGAACAAATTGTCGAAATTCCATAAAATGGTATAATATCAACCAAAATGTATGATGAAAGTATAGTTTTAACATTGAGATGTATGCATTAGAACACTAGTAACTTATATCCAGTATATTTGCATTGTAATAACATACTTTAAATCCTAGATGGCCACCAAGATGTCCGCTGTAAATGTAAAAATAGTCTATATGAGTGAATGATAATCCACAATAGATATTGTAAGAGTGTATATTACATCACATTCCCCAAATAGTATGTTCTAAACTGCTAAGCTATTGCTTTTAGATATAAGGCCCACCTATGTGACAATTTTGATCCTGTATCACTTTCCAAAATGGCTTCCAGAATGGTTAAGTTGATGTTAAATTATTTTAAACAATTGTTTTGTATTGTAAATGACCATACTATGGTTCGGGAACCAATTTGGGGGCCATTTTGGATTTTGAACTGTGTTAACAAATCAAATATACTGGATATGAGTTACTATTGGTCTAACACATACATCCCATTGTTAAAATTATATTTTCATCATACATTTCGGTTGATATTACGCTATTTTATGGACTTTTGACTACTTTTGATACTAGATATGAGTTTTTAGTGGTCTAACATATCCCATTGTTAGAACCCCACTCTAATCATACATGTTGGTTTAAATATATGCTAAAATATGGAATTTTACCATTTTTGGCAGCCATTTTAGCGGCCATTTTGGATTCAGGTGTGTTAATGAAGCAACTGTTCTTGATATGAGTGTCTAGTGGTCTAATACATACATCCCACTATCAAACTATACTTTCACTATACAATTTGATTGCTATCATGTCATTTTATGAGATTTGACCAGTTTGGGGGTGGGGAAGGTGGCATTTTGGACGCCAACTTGGATATCTGGAGAGCATCAGGTTTTTTCACTGTTAACATCTAAAATGTGACCCTAAAATACACCCCAACATAGTTGGTTTGGTTTAGTACTGGGGGTGGTGTACATGAACCCCCTGTACATATCCCTGAATAGGGCTATATGGGTCACACTATATGTTACCACCAAACTAGGCTAACAGACGGGTTACAGGCAACAGTGTTGCAACATTGCTTTATTTTGTATCCATTTATACTGCTATATGTTTAAATACTCTAGTCCAGGTCCAAAATAAAATGTTTGATATAAAAAGTCACTTATCGAATTCCATGTATATCAACTATTATAGGCCGTTATCAAGGTTAACATTAAAAAATCATGTCTCTGGCAACACTGACTGCCTCTAATGCCATTTAAGTATTTTTCTCTTCATTTCAACATTCATTTCATGTATTGTATTCTATCATAAATATGACCAATTTGTTATATAATTTGTCAATTATTAATTAAGACTTCCTTTAATGTATAATATTTGGCCATTCATTGCGGTTTTTTTCAGCCAAAGTGCTAACTTTCCGGCAACACTGTTTCCGTGCACTTGAAATACCAAAACATTTTATTCAATGTTAATGTAGATTGGTATCTTATCTACCAATTATGAAAGTGGCATTATCCACAAAGTGCTACTTTCGGCTTTATAGCCCCATTAAATACCCCATTTTTCGCTATGAGAAAATATGATGAAAACACCCCTATTTGAAATAATGGTTTGATCCAAAATGTAACACACACTTACATTTTAAAATCATTTTCTGAAAGAATAAACATGTTTGTGCAATATGTGTAAAAGAAAAACTTCTACTCTATCCCCTTTAGATGTACCAGTGCTTCCAATTTACCTATGTTTCATTACTTAAATAGTGTAAAAACTTGCAAAATTGGTGGGAAATCTTATTTTGGCCGTTACCATGGCAACCGACATCTGATATCCAATTTTTTTCTTCTATTTTTGTGTTATATGTACCCATACCGACCCATGCATGAAGTATTAGCAAAATCCATTTTTTGAAGTCTGCCAACTTTTTAAAAATATCTTTGATTTTTACAGCAACCCAGTCTTAACGGGTTCGCCGGCGGACAAGTTTAAGACTGTTACATTTTCGTCAGGATTAGCTCTGACTTCTTCAGGACCAAATTATTATAATGGAGGCACAACTGCACCCTATTTTAGACAGCCCCCCCCCCCCCCCCCCCTGCATCCCGAAAAGGCCTACTATGGATCATGTCCTTATAGATCTTTGCATTTTTTACTTTCTTTAATAATAAATGTTGTGTATTTTTTCATGATCTTTCATTTCATAATGCATTTTAATGTCATACACTGTATTTCATATCTCATGATGATGTTCTTTGTGTTTTTTAAATATGGGGTTTTGTATATTTTTTGTACATTTAAGATCATTGTTGTATTTTTGCTTAAATCTTTTATTCATTTGTTGTAAAGCGCTTTGAGTTTAGATCTCACTAAAGTAAAATAAATGTGTGTTATTATTATTATTATTTATATAGATTTCCAAGTTAAAATAAAAGTAGGTTTAAGTCCTGACTTGAACTCCTGAACTGACTGAACCTGCCTGGCGTGGTGGCGTATGTCCATTGGGAGAGTGTTCCATAATTTAGGGCCCGCGATGCCGCGCAGTGGCGTATCGGCCAGGGGGCCCAGCAGGCCATGCCCCCCCCCCCCCCCCCCCGCCCCCTACATTGACAAAAGAGTTTTAAAAAAATGAGAAAGAGGAGAAGAAGGAGGAAGAGAAGAAGGAGGGAGAGAAGAAGGAGGAAGAGAAGAAGGAGGAAGAGAAGCAGGAGGAAGAGCAGAGATATGGGAGGAGGAATGGTTGGCGGCGCATGGGGAGAGAGGTTACGGGGTCACATCCCCATAATTTTAATGTGTGGGGCGTTAAAAACGTTATACTGGACCTTTTAGTGTTAAAATGCCAATTTTGCGGGCTTTGCACGTATTAGTTTCAATGTTTCATTATTCAAGCTTAACAAGATGGCGTCAGGAACGTTTTTTCTGAACTCTTTTTTTGCTCGATTCCCACTCATTTTTCCTACAGGTTTCAACATTATAATGGGTCTCGAACCACCGTAAATATTCTAAATTATGTGGGGGACGTTAAAAACTTCATACTGGACCTTTTAAATGTTAAAAGGGCAATTTGTGCGCGCTTCGCGCATATTAGTTTCAATGTTTCATTATTCAAACTGAACCAGAGATGGCTTCAGGAAAGTTTTCCATGACCAATTTAGTTTAAAAACTGAAAATCTTTGCGCGCATTCTTTCTACGGGTTACAACATTATAATGGGTCTCGACTCTCGACCTACACCAAATGTTATGTGGGGTACGTTAAATACTTTACTTTAAACTGGACCTTTTAAGTGTTAAAAATGCCAATTTTTCAGCGCTTCGCGCGTATGAGTTTCAATGTTTAGTTTCAAACTGAACAAGATGGCTTCAGGAAAGTTTTCCATGACCATTTTAGTTTAAAAACTGAAAATCTTTGCGCGCTTCCACGCTTTGCAACATTATAATTGGTCTCGATCCACACCATATATTATGTGGGGTACGTTAAATAGGCTACTTTATACTGGACCTTTTAATTAAAAATGCCAATTTGTCCGCGTTTTGCGCGTATAAGTTTCAATGTTTCATTATTCAAGCTGAACAAATAAAGTAAATACTTTACTTTAAACTGGACCTTTTAAGTGTTAAAAATGCCAATTTTTCAGAACAAGATGGCTTCAGGAAAGTTTTCTATGATCATTTTAGTTTAAAAAATGAAAATCTTTGCGCGCTTCGCGTGCATTTTTTCTACATGTTTCAACATTATAATGGGTCTCGAACCACACCAAATATTATGTGGGAAACGTTAAATACTTCATACTGGACCTAAGTGTTAAAATGCCAATTTTTGCGCGCTTCGCGCGTATTAGTTTCAATGTTTCATCATTCAAGCTGAACAAGATGGCTTCAGGAAAGTTTTACATAACCATTTTAGTTTAAAAACTAAAAATCTTTGCGCGCATTCTTTCTACAGGTTTCAACAATATAATGGGTCTCGAACCACACCAAATAATGTATTATGTGGGGGACGTTAAAAACGTCATACTGGACCATTTAAGACGTGTTAGAAATGCCAAATTTTGCGCGCTTTGCGCGTATTAGTTATTATTCAAGACGGAAGTTCAAGAAAGTTTTCCATGACCATTTTAGTTCAAAAAATGAAATATTTTGCGCGCTGTGCACGCATTTTTCTGCAGGTTTCAACATTATAATGGCTCTCGAACGACACCGAATATTCTAAATATTATGTGGAGGACGATTAAAACGTCATACTGTAGGCCTACCTTTTTAGTGTTAAAAATCACATTTTTGCGCGCTTCGCGCATATTACTTCCAATGTTTCAACATTTAACAGGCGTAGCTTAATGGCTGCTTCAGGGAATTTTTCTGGACCATTATAGTTCATACACTGAAAATATTTGCGCGCTTCGCGCACATTTTTTTATACAGGTTTCAACATTATAATGGATCTCGACCCACCCTAATTCTTCTTGCTTCAGAATGCTGAATCTGTGCCTTAAAAACGCCGGAAACCCTAGCTTCCCCACCCGCTGGTCGCTCCACTGGCTTCGCTCACTCCGCTCACAATGATACAACATTCCACTGGCTTCGCTCACTCCGCTCACAAGGATACAACATCCCCCCCCCCCCCCACCCCCACCCCACCACACCACCAAAACAGTCCTGCATAGGGCCTAACCATTGCGCGATGGAGAAAGCTCTATCACCGAAAGACTTCATTTGGCTTTTTGGAACAACAAGAAACTTGATTTGTACACGATGAGCACCGCCGTGAGCAGGAGCTTGAACACGCCATTCTTTTCTTGATATAGGAAGCCCGGTGGAGATTTATGATGACGTGCTTATATGATCACATTTCTTTGTGCCTATAACTATTAATCTTGCGGCCGAGTTGTTAAAGGCCTATAAGTGCATAAACCCATCTTGCGTTTTAATCTTGGATCTACATTTTTACCAGAATCAGACTTTAATCAAATTGATAAAGGAAATAAATAAAAGCCTTTTTAATCATAGATCACCTTTGAGGGGGTGAGTTGTTGATTTCGTCATATGTTTAGAGCATTGGATGGATGATTAATCAGCTATGGTAATTTGTCTCCAAGGCTTTATCCATAAACAGATTGTATTAACTTCCAAGGAAATAAACGCTTCAACGAATCTCTATCATAAAGACTGAATAAAATCTATAGAATACGTACATAATGTGATTTCTGAAAGCACAGCTGTAAAGGGGTTCGTAGGCGTAATAGCATTAATAATTATACTACAATAGGCCTCAAGAGATTTTCTAGCCGAATTGACGCAGAAGAAAAAAATCATTGTTGGTGGAGTTGTTGCCATAACGAGTTGATAGGGGAAGGATAGCAAGCAAATCCGTGCAAGCAAGTTGAGATTCATCAGTTTCATCGTAAGTACAGAATATAACAATACAATTATTACATTTTTGATTTCTTTACGAAAACATATTTGACGGCCTGAGACTGACGGCGACCTTTCATGGGCGACGGTTTCTGTTATTCATAAAAATTGAGTGGATAGCCTAAGTTATTGTGGTTTAAAAGCAGAGATATGTTATTACTGTTACAACACCTCTGTTAAAAGTGGCCAGACCCATCAACGAACAAAAGTTGTGGCAAATTTATTTTCATTGATGAGTCACAAGATCATTAATTTATAATATCAATACTATCCCATAGAAAAATAATTGTCTACAACTTTTTCTCATTGAAGGGAGACAATGTCATGTTGATTTTTTTTTTAATTTTAATTAATTCACTTCAGAATTCAAAATGAACATTAAAAATTGCCATTATTGTTGTTTCTACTTTAAAAAACACCCAGCAAAACTTGATTAAGTGACAATGTTTTAAATATGTTGAAATACCACCCTTGACCATGTAAAATACTGGTTGCGGCTCTATACCAGCATTTTTGATTCGACGTTTTGTTGTACAAAGAGGGCTGATTTTTCTTCATCCTTATACAAAATAGGTGTAAGTTCATACATATAGGCCTAATACAATTGTAAACATGTACAAATCCCAGTTTTTATCATATATTTCTGTAATTGAGGGCGCTGCGTCCACCACATCTCTTAATGCCCCTATTTAGTCTCAGGATCAATTGAAAACATCTCAAAAAGTATCACTCAATTTTTATGAATGAGGTATCAACGTATAAGTATCTTAGCTTTTTGGTTCCAAGAATCGATGTTAAATAGCATACAATATTTGGGAGGAACAGGAATATTCTGTGTTAGATTTGAACTGTATGTATACCTTAAGGTGGTGTCAGATCGGAGAGAGAGGGGTGGTTGTGGAATTCCCCCTCCAAGTACTTTATCTTTGTGAATCACTATATTATACAGGGTGTCCCAGCATGATCTATACCGAGGTAATACGAATTTTTTTCGGTATGAATTTTATTGGTATTGTCCAAACCGTTTTCATATATATCTTGCGCAAACTCCCAGCTTTCTTAAGAATTTTAGATTTTGAAAATCAGACATTTCTAATGGAAAATACAGACCTTTTTTGTAACGATAGTAATTTTCAAGTTTTTGTCGAAATTATCCATTATGAAAATCTATTAAGTCACTAACCCTTTTATTCGCATTATTATTGTACTCTCTTCTTATTTTAATTGGCTTTTTGATAACAATCGATTGTTGCGTGCATAGAAACTTTAAACAAAGCTTTGATTGAATAGGGCAGGATTTGTTTAGCTTGAGTGGTTTTAACCTTCCTTTCTTTGGCGGGAGTTTTGAATATAGCTTATAAGGTGTGGGGTTCATTGTTTGAAATGCTGGTAGTGCTAGAGAGAATAGCTGTAAAGATGAATTATGTGCGCCAAAATATGAAAATCCATTTTTCATCGATTTTCGATTATGTCTTGCCACAGCGGATCAAAACGAGATATCTCAATTAAATGAACGGCTGTAGGAAACATTCCCACCATCATATCGCAAGTGTTTGAATTTGAAACACTATTTGTTTTATATTTTATATAAACACTTCAAAAGAAGTAAGTTCCCCTTTAGGGTTTCGCTTATATTTTCAAAAATATCCATTGGGTTGAAATGGGTTTTCTGTCAAATTGTTATGAGGTTCATACCAATACTTGACCAAAATTTCAAATCAACAGGTTCTGTCATGCTTGAGTGAGCTTGTATTGAATGACAGAATGTCCCATTTCAAAAGTTGTTAAAATAATGTTTAGTAGTAGTGTGTGTATCCACCACGTTGGTGTATCAATTGACGACATCGATTTCTCATAGTGTTGATGAGGCGCGCTACTCGATATGGAAGTCCAGCTCTTGTTGTACCAGATTTGCAAGAGATCATGTACGATGGTCAAGACGACGGTGGGCACGTGTTGTATTCACCGATGAAGTGCGTGTATATCTCCGGCCACATTGACAATAGGAAACGTATATGTGGCGTCGCCGAGGGGAGCAACATTTTGAATGTTGTGTGGTACCCGTGACAGCGTTTGGAGGAGGCCGTGTAATGGTATGGGCGGGCATCAGCAGTTAAGGGAAACCCGATCTCGTTCAAATCAATGGGAATCTCAACGCCATTCGATATGTTGGCGAGGTGCTGCGACCACATGTGCTTCCCTACGCTGGAGCTATAGGAAATGGATTTGTCTTGATGGACGACAATGCGCGCCCACATAGGGAAAGAGTTGCTAATCAGTTCTTGAAAGATGAAGGTATAGAGAGTTTGGTTTGGCCCGCGTGAACTCCCCAGATCTCAACCCAATCGAGCATTTGTGGGATCAGTTAAAGCGGGCCGTGGATCGTAGAGTGGATGATCACACTAATCTTGCTAACTTACGTCTTCTGGTACAACAAGAGTGGGATGCCATCCCACAGCATCGAGTGGCGCGCCTCATCAACACTATGAGACGTCGATGTCGGCAAGTCATACAACAACGCGGTGGATACACCCGCTACTAAACATTATTTTAGCAACTTTTGTTATTTTAGCAACTTTTGAAATGGGACATTCTGTCATTCAATACGTGCTCACTCAAGCATGACAGAACCTGTTGATTTGAAATTTTGGTCAAGTATTGGTATGAAGCCCATAATCATTTGACTGAAAACCCCATTTCGTTCCAATGTATTGTTTTGGAAATATAAGGGAACCCCTAAAGGGGAACTTACTTCTTTTGAAGTGTTTATATAGGTCTATAAGTTGTGAATGTATCTGACCTTGATAGGCATGATAAATTGTGTGACCAATCTTATTTCAACTTTTTGAAATACAAATCTTTGAATAGAGCATGGTAGAACCGGTTTTAGCGATGTTAGCAATATTAAACCACCCAGTGCTGCATGCATTTGCGCACAGGGCTTGAATTAATCGAAGGCATCGAAGGCCAATGCCCCACCTGTAGACTTGGTGCCCTCAATTTCTGGCTGTTTTTACTCCATTCAAAAATCAAAAGTACATAATGGCCTTGGATAAAGTTGGTGCCTCTTTCAAATTGACTTAAATTTCCTGCCCTTATAATTTCTTATTTCAAGGCCTGTTTGCGCGTGCCGAAGTGCAAGTTTTCCCTGGGTGGAATTTATTCTCCAAAATAACTTTATGTTTGGTCAAACTATAAGCTCATTTAAAGTCCATCCGTTTACATTTGGGTTCTGAGTCTGATTTGAATATTCAACAATAGTTACATCATAGAAAATAACGCTCGATTATTGTTAATAATAATAATAATAAACTAATTTTATTGCAATTATAGGCCTACTATTGACAATTCTGCTTGTAATCGGAGAAATTGTTACAGCCTCTAAAATATTTGACATATAAATTATTCGTTTCTCTCTCAAAATAGATATTTGACAATATGATAAAGATATTTACAAGTAAGCAATACAAAAACACCAGTCTTGTGAAGTTATTTCGGAAGAAATTAAAATGAATATATAATTATTCTTTTTGTTAAATGTGTTGCCTTTGAATAATCGTATTGCTGTAAAGGTATTCCAAAAAGGTTAAATTGCAGGTATTTTGGATAAATGTTGAGCATTAAATAAAAATACTCATTGCAGAATCCCAAATGTAAACAGATGAACTTTGAACTTAGTCTTGGCCAAACAAAAGGTTATTTCAGAGAATAAACTCGATGCAGGGAAAACTTGCACACAACGCACAGAAGTATCGCATAGGTGGTTTATTGTTAAAATCGGTAAAAACGGGTTCTTACCAAGCTCTATTCAAAGCTTTGTATTTTAAAAAGTTTACAGTAGATTGGTCTCACAATTTCACCACTGAATGTCTAATGACATATATCCCGATATACATGTAAAGCAGCTGTTTCCTATACCTGTCCAGTTACAAGTTAAAGCTCTCCAATTTGTGGACCCAGTTTTTTGGGATAGGCCGACATGTACTGTGGTAACCATTCAAACCTATTTTGTTCACTAGTTGTAAATATGCTCTAACCCCAAACCAAATTTATTTATTCCGTTTTAATACGAAATAAAGCGAAATTCACTGAATAAAAATGATTTTTTTAAACATTTTTTAACAAATGAACTGATTTTAGTTAAAATGATGTACGAAAAAAAGAATCGCAAACCGCGAGGGGGGGGGGGGGGGGCTCAATACCGGAAGTGACTAGGGGGTCACTTGAATCGTTGCGGAGTTTTACACTAAAAATGGGGTTATCATGGTTATTGGAGGCTCCAGTTAGTACCACTTTTTCTTCTTTTTTGCAGATATTTTCAGCCCAAGGAATATTCCCAATCATGTATTCTTCAATACTTTTACTAGTTGTCTCATTTGCGACGATGACACTCATTGCGGTACCAAACATTACACATGGTAAGAATAAGATTTTAACCCCCCCCCCCCCCCCCCCCCCCCCACTTTGAAAACTTACAAGTACCAAGTATCTAAGTCGGACCAATTAAAGCCATTGCATGTATACACATGGAAAAAAGTATCGCACCACTGTTTCAATTTTTGTTGTTGAAAAGTGCCAATGTGGCCTCGAATATCTTGCGCCAAATACAGTAATTCAACTAATATAATGACTATTTTAAGTTTTTAAAGTCTATTCAATATCGCGTTATACCCAAACTTGTTTCATGCATGTTTTTGGACAAAAACATGCATTTCCCCCTTCGCCTTGAAAAACATTACATCGATTACGTCACAAACTAAAATGTGGCCTTTTTATTGCACAACATTTTGTTGGACAGCTTCCGCAAACAAATGATCCTTAATATCACACATGGTGGCAAAATTCGAGGCCACACTTGCACTTTTCAACAACAAAAAGCAGTGGTGCGATACTTTTTTCCAAGTGTATAAATGAGTGGAGTCACGCATGATATTTCTAAGCAATATGATTGTGCAGGACAAGAAAAAGATATTGGCTCTAATAAGATTCATATTGGTAAATAAAAATTCCAAGTATCAGCTTTTATAAATCCATATTTCTCAACGATATTATCTGGGGGGGGGGGGGGGGGGGGAGGTCAACATGCGTGACCAAAAAATTGAAGCCTCTGAAGCCAAAATTTCATGAAATGAGATTTTGTGTGTTTTTACTCCCCCATTTGAGTATATTATCGACAGAATTTTGAATAAAAAAGTACACATTTTCTTGAAAATGGACGATTTCATTTTAGACTCCTTTGGACCCCTTCGCGCACCCATCTATCACACTAAACACATGTTAAAGGCATATTATGTGATCTTTTCCAGAGAGCGCCCTCTATTCGTTTGTTTTTTTGGAAAGTAGATTTTCTTGCAGATTTACATTTCCGATCATAAATCATACATACATTCCAAGTTACAGAGCGATACGATTCCTAATTACCTCAAAATCATGGTTTAGAGTGAATTAAAGTGAAAAATATAAACTGTCGGAGATTCCGACAGTTTATTTTCACTCTAAAACCACGATTTTGAAGTAATTAAGAATCGTATCGCCCTGTAACTTGGAATGTATGCATGATTTATGATCAGAAATGTAAATCTGCAAGAAAATCTGCTTTCTATTTTTTTTCGATGTTGAGGGCGTTCCCTGGAAAGATCACATAATATACCTTTAACTTACTTTTTGAGGCATCTTGTAATGCTATATCTTGTATATTTTTGGTAGAAATGTATCTTAATTCAAGCAAGGAAAGCATTCAAGTACTAATATTGCTTTATTTTTCCCTACCCAGCTCAACAAGAAAGGGAGCAATCTGACAATGTTACCTGCATGGCAATGTGAGTACTAACCTTTGGAAACCAACTAAACCCTCATCCCCATATCCAAATAAAAAACAAATCCTTTTCGCCATAGTGATCATCCACCCTTTTTGTTAACAGGAGATAACCAAAAGGTTTCCAAAATTAATTACAACATGAGAGGAGACGTTGCCCCGAAAATCAAACGAATAAATACGGAAACTTTATGAGCATCTGATATTCGCTTTTAAGATATCAGAAGTGGTTTCCAAATTGTGCATGACAAGAATTTTACGAAAGCCCGTTTCAACTATTTGTGCTGTCCAAACCTTTGGCTTCTGTGAATGTGAAGCCATTTGTTCATGGCAATCATGGGCAGTTAAATTAACAATAGATAAGAATTCATTTTACTGAGAATGTTTTTATAACTCAATACAGGGCAACTTTTGTAGAGTATGCTGAAGACGATGTTGTTTGGTGCGATAAGAATCTGGAAGCACAAAGATCAACCATGTGTGAATGCACTGATTATATTGAAGAAAATAGCAAGAGATCATTACCTTCACAGGGTATGTATATTATAGGCCTATATAACAGTGAGTGTAGACTTTTAAATTTAATACTATTACATTTTAATCTTTCGTAGTCGCTGCTTGACGCTATTTAACATGTACCTATGGGCCAGTTCACCGGATGTGGGGTATCTGGGTATGGGTCAAGTATATGGGTCAAGTTATCGAAAATGATGGAACGAAAGAAAAATTAAATAAGAGAATTTATAGCAAATCTGGGGAAAGGGTTAAAGGTAGTTGTTCCGATTGCTTGCCCGATGTTTTCTGTTTCATATGGAAGGTCATCTTTAAATGTGTCACATTCCAAAGTTTTGAGTTGCATATCTGCAATAGTTCTTATTTTAGAATCACAAGGTCTCAATTATGTTGCCCATTGAGTAGTACACAAACTGGCTGGTGGTTAACCAACTTTGGCAGTAATTCACCACATTTTTGCCTCTAATTTCTAAATGGAACATTTCTGGCCCCTAAGATTTTACAGACATGAGAAAATTTGAGGAATGAGAGGATTCTTCTGATATCAAAATATCTCGATGTGAAAAAAAATCATAGCCCCAAAAAAGTGATCGGGTCATATACCTTTAATATTCTCAATCGGAAGTTAAAACCATTTAGAACAAAGTTATCGACAGGAGAAAACAAATTATCGACGAAAACCGAAGATATTGCAATTTTTCATTCGTTCCATAATTTTACATAATGTTGACCGGATACTTTTGCGTGGGAGATACCTCACATCCGGGAACTGGCCCATAGGTACATGTTAAATAGCGTCAAGCAGCGACTACGAAAGATTAAAATGTAATAGTATTAAATTTAATAGTCTAAGCTCACTGTATAATGTCTGAATCCATCTACTGCAGGAGGAAATAATCATCAGGAACCAGTTTGGTATGTGACTTTGTATTGATGTAATATAATGCATTGTCCTGATGACTTCCGCTAGGAAATTGAAGGACAACTTCAAATTTAATATCTATGGATTCCTATGCCAGTTGCCTCTACAGCTCAATGGTATTAAGAGCGAAGCCAAGGTTGCCGGTTCAAATCCGGTCAGAAGCACATGGTTTTTTTTCAGCGTTTATGTGCATTGACTTACTCTGGAGAAAGATCAATTTTGTTTGTTGCTGTTTTATGGTGACTACAAATCCACCGGTCTAATAAATATGTATGGATAGATTTTGATATCCTGTTTAGCTCTAAACACAATATACACCATCTAAAGATCATGAAAAAGAACACAGAATTTCAAACCCAATGTTCAAGTTATTGTCAAAATAGAGTGCAAAACAATATTGTAATGTTATATTTGGTATACTGTAATTTGGTCAATTAAACATTCAACATCATGCATACAACACAAATCTGTTTTCAAAAATAACTCTTTTTATTTATCTCATTTTATAGTATCCGAGTTCGTCGCAAAACAATTTCTGCTGGCCCTGAAGAGAGGAAGGCCCCGTAAGGCCAGTCTTCAAGAGGAGTGTTGTATGGAAGGATGTGCCATCCATGAAGTACATGAACATTGCCGCAAACATCCCGACGCTGGCATCTATGAGGATGTATAAATAGTAGTAATGAACTTAACAATACTCTGTCTATTTATAATCAATCATTCTTTCTGATAAAATATACTGTAAAAGTGGAAATTTTCATGCTACATTTATTTTCATGCTTTTCGCGATAAAGAGAGCAAGAGTGAAAATAAAAATGCGCGAATATATTCATTTTTGTATGTAGGTTTATGTAAGGAAGCTCAAAATCGCGAAAATTAAAACAAGTCAAATTGTTTTAAATGTGAAAAAAGCGAAAAATTACATGCACAAAATTGTCCACTTTCACAGTAGTAATCGAGGGTTGAGGGCCAGAAGGCCTTAACTCAAATAAGGCTGATTTAAAATAATTAACTTTGAATATTTGGGACCTCTAATTATAGTCAAAAATTGAGAGTGTTTACGAGTAATAAGTCTTTATGGTTCTTTAAATCTGTGGGTTATATGAATTATTTTGGTACCAAAATCTCATTTTGCCCAAAAGTTGAGTTACGGCCTTCTGGCGCTCTCCCTTGTAATGTTTTAACATAACATTGGCAGTATTGATACTTCTTTTTAGACACGATTCTACCTTGGCTCTAGTTGACAAAAAATACACTATTTGAGAACATTTTAAGAAATCAACACTGGTTCTAGTCGGATTCATAATCCATGCCATATTGACATGATGTATAGAAACAACCAGTATTGCACTGTATATCACATGTGTACCTGATCCAGGGGTGAGTGGGAAAGAGGTGTGTACAACAAATATTGGTAGAGATATGTCAAGTTGCCTTAACAGCTTTTGAAGAAAACTTGATTCAGAATGTTTACTTAAAACCCATTATTTCTTCCATCCACAATTTGTTTTTAAATCACCATTTTTTTTGTGACAAAATTACGCAATTTTACAGCATAGACCCACAACTTTATCACAGTTAGCTTAAAAAAGGGCCATTTAGCAGATGGGTGAATAGGCAACACAATGTGTGGCACATCTCCATGAACCTCATCCTCGTATCGTAAAACACTTTGTATAATTGTTGCCACTGAAGGTTTCCACTGAATAAATCCAAATATTTAGTAATAGTATACTAAAGCATACTGCTAGCAGAAATATAAAGTATAATAATAATATTATAATAATATTTTCAATTTCTAATATCAAAATACACTGACAACTTGTACCAGAATAAACTGCTACAGTCATAATACTGAGTATTGTGTCAAACTCATCTTTGAATGTATCAGTGTCCTTTAATGTACCTGCAAAAAAGTAAATCAAGTAAGATTGTAGAATCCATTTCACTTGAAATATCAATGTAAAGTCAGAGTGAATGGACGCACTGGTTAGCAGCATTTTGTGAGTTTTCAAGCATGCACAGTAAGCTGATCCAAGTGTGCCCGCGAATGTCTGACTGTGGCTAAGAGAATATGTGCCTTAGGTCCATTCAAATGATCATAGCCTGTTATTGAAAGTTTGACTCTAATTTGCTGGCATGTGTATTTGAGTGATCAAAGAGGAGTTTTGGTATTTAATAGTGTATGCTGCCTCCATCATTGGTATAAGCATTGAGGTCATGTATCAAGTGTAATGAAGTATAATGTGAATTATCATTCAGGAGTTACACACAGCTGGTGTTCTGGTATTACTTGTGCCATGGTACTCATCTTCCAATTGTTATTCTCGCTGTGAACTCCCTTTATCTATGGCAAGCCATCCAGGTCATAATCGTGTAATGCGTAAAGAGGCTCCCTTAGGTCTAATGATTTCTGATTGTCCATACATGTAGGGCTGCAAGACATTTGGTATAAGTACACTTCTGTTTGGTTGCTGGAAGTTCTCTAGAATGGCGATGATCATACGAGGCACTGCACAGGCTGTCCCATTCAACTAATGAATGAAAACACAAGACGGGGCATGTCAACAACAATACACGGGCAATCAATAGAAATTTACTTTATTTACTAATTTAGTGCAAGTTGGGTGTTCAGCTTTTGCGATCCAATTTTATATAATATAAGGCTCTAATTTTATTTTTAAATAATTCATCGGGCTATAGTTGATCATTATTTAAGAGAGATTCGTTGTGTACTAATCAAAAAAAAGTGGTGAGGGTACTCACTTTTAATGTTACATTTGCACACAATGAACCCCCCTCTCAAATAACGCTTTAATTCTGCTCAAATTTGTAATACGCAAATAGTCATCAAATGCAAATCTATTGGTAAGATTTTATAAATAATCATTATCTGTATCCAATGAGTATGTCACTTCAAACATATACTGGATACAGAAGTATGGATCAAGAAAACCTGGATGACCATCTTCTACTTACATGAACTTACTGAAATGGGATTTACATTTTGAGGGGGAAGAGCTCATGGAAATAATACAAAACAGGATGACTTTGAAAGCTATCACGGTTCGGGAAAACCTAGTTATAAGTTGAAAATCTGGATCAGCAGATCATTGTCATCGCAAGCCAGATCTGGTCTATGGGCTGCCTTCTAAGGATCCATACAAATATGAGGGATTATAATAAATACTTACAGTATGTGCAAACTTAATGTCTCCAGCAGGTGTCCTATACTTGATCTTTAATCTCCGACTCTGGTAATCAGTACAATTAGATGCACTGGATATCTAAAGCAAGGTAAACAGAGATGGCACACATTACTATCCATTTATTTTGGTTAAATTTGAACAATTATTGAATTTACTCTTTATTTGCTTTGTATTACCATCAACGCAATTACCTTTAGGTGACCAAAAAATGAAACCCTGTTGTACAGGCAAACAGACCTCTTTTCTAATTTTAGGACTTCTTTTCTAATTTTCCCTTGAAAATGACTGTAAAAATCGAAAACAATCTGTAAAATTCACAAAAATCTGTAAACATTTTGCTGTGTTTTTAACAGGCAAAAGACATTTGGGTCGGTATTCATTTGCACGTGAATTTTTCCCACATATTTGTAAAACAATGGGTCAGTCGGGCCTGTACAACAGGGTGTTTTTTTTGTGTCGCCTAGGGTAAGAAATGTGGTATGCTTGAATGTATTTTGATGGGATTGTGTGACTGGAGCTATAAAACCGTAATCCACATTTATGTATTTTTTTCCTGTAAACTGGGACCAATACGTAAGGAATTTTTTCCTCATAGAACAACTCCTTTGATTGTTTTTCTTTCTTTTTATTTCAATTGGGACCTCTTAATTTTATTTCTTAATTTTTTTCTCAGAAAAACAATATCTGTCTAAGGATCTCTTGCTAAATAGTGACAAAGGAGAGTGGCACAGCCCTTTATAACTTAATTTTATGAACATCCGCTCCCTCAGTTCATGATGCATTTCTTCATTTCTTTTTGGTAGGGTGAGGTATTACAACGTTCATGTTGTTCTACTAAGCTGCTGAGAACCACTGATTGGCCCATAAAGATTACACAAAGAGTCATAACTTAAATACATATTGCCCAACTCAGCATTTTATGACAAATGTAAAGGGGCAAAAATTTAGAATGATCCCTACTTCCAGCATAACAAAGCACACCTACCTCTCCATATGATTTCCTTGCAGGCATCCAGGCTTCCATGTCATATTTCCTGTAGGCTGGGGATCCTAGATCATGGGCTGGCATGTCAAGAATTCTGTTAATTAGGAATGGTAATATTATTACTAAATTCAATGGTTGTGCCTTGAAAGACACTATTCGTATATAGACACTATTGCGTCGACACAAGTTACATTTTTTATACAGTAAAGAACATTAACTTGATTGAATTCTGTCATAGTTACAAAAACTTCCCTTAAAGACTTAACCTGGCGTAGATCGGATTGTAAAATTGCCCATGATTTGTGAATAAACTTGTCTAAAATATGTGACTTAAAAACATGATAATGATACTCCAGCCTACTGATATAACTGATCGAGAGTATCATTTTTAGGCCTATCTTGACAGAGTATTGGAATACATACATAGTGCCTTGAATGTGTCTGTACATGCCACTTAGTTGCGTTTCAGGACATTTATAACCAACATTTTGCAAATAGCCAGCCATCAAAGGTATTGAATTTGTCCATTCACAAAGCCAATGACCCATCCCAAATGACAGATACACATATGGCAAGATCAAACCTTGACCTTGAATATCATTTTACAGTGCCTTGTAGCTGAAATTTGGTGAAACTTACTGAAAGTGTAAACCAAGTTCTGTATACAATTCCCTTTGTATGCTGGTAAATTCTTCAAAGATTTCTTCACCTGCATGTTCATGTTCAGGTGCAACTACAGCAAACATTTCAACCTAAATGAAATACAAAGATGTGAAGGATTAGTGCTTAAAGACCCTGTAATAGCTGCCCGGTATTGTACGGGTGTAGCCTGCAGGATAAACCTTTTGTTACAGCAAGCATGTGCAACCTTTTCTACCACGCGGGCCGCATTGTGATTTTGAGATCCATTCACGGGCCGCAGTGAATGTCAAACATTCCAAAACACATCCGGATACCCGCTTCTCTTCGCCATTTTAACCAGGGATTTTAACACGCAATCACAAGTTTGTTTTGATGAAAGAAATGCGCGCAGAGCGCGCGAAATTTTTCGACTTTACACTTATTTTTGCTATGATTAAGGTACATTTCTGCTTTAAACAAGTTTCTACCAAAAGAAAATCCATTTGGGGTACACATGCACAAGTAGCGCGCGAAACAATTAGGTCTGTGCACTTTTGACCATCATAATTCCATGATTCCTCTTGTCTAATTAACCGACAGTGCCAATCTCAACCGACACGACAGTCAATATTGGGGGGAAATTGGCCCCCTCGCCCCCCTCTGGCTAAATCAATTCGCCATTAGTGTAACCTAGGGAGTTCCAGTTAAAACGGGCCGCATCAATGGGAATTTTGGGATTGCTTCGCGGGCCGCAGATTAAAGGCCGGCGGGCCGCATGCGGCACGCGGGCCGCAGGTTGCACACGCTTGTGTTACAGAATAAAAGCAACCGAAGGCAGCTATTGAACATAGGTTTTGCATTAAAGGCATATTATGTGATCTTTTCCAGGGAGCGCCCTCTAATCATGATTTTTATTAGAAAGTAGATTTTCTTGCAGATTTACATTTTGGATCATAAATCATGAATATATTTCAAGCTACAGAGCGATACGATACCTAATTACCTCAAAATCATGGTTTTAGAGTGAATTTAGAGTAAAAATAAGTTGTCAGCGCAGACTCCAGCAGTTTATTTTCACTCTAAAACCATGATTTTGAAGTAATTAAGAATCGTATCGCCCTGTAACTTGTAATGTATGTACGATTTATGATCAGAAATGTAAATCTGCTTTGATTTTTTTTCTCAAGGATTGAGGGCGTTCCCTGTAAAAGATCCCATATTATACTTTTAAAGCCCACAACAACCGAGTCATCAAAAAGGAACCAGGCACCCCTGAAAATCAACTATGCAATTGCAATAAAATGTGGTAAGTGCTTAGTGAAATCCATAGTTTATAAAGCTAAGTCATGATAGCACCCTACATCGGTTTTGCATGGGGAACATTTAAAGAACCATATGCAAACCACACAAAATCGTTCAGGAATATCAAATACAAAAAGGAAACCGAGCTGTCAAAATACATTTGGTGTCTAAAAAGCCGCAATATCGCCTACAAAATAACACAGGAGACCATCAAGAAATCCAACATACATAGGCGACAAATCGGGCACTGCAACCTTTGCATGGACGGAAAACTAGCAAAAGCAACATCATAAATCGTAGATCTAAAGTGCTCTTAAAATGTCATCACAATAAAAGAGAACCACCACCCAGTGAGCAACACACAAGTCTGCGGATCGCCACGTAGTGAAACCTAAGGTAGGGACAGACATTTTGTGCTTTATATGAACCTATGTTTTATATGTTTGAATAAGATCTAAATAGGAGAGTATCAAATTTAAGATTCTCATTGAATATTGAGAAGGTTGTAAGTATCTAGGGGCAATTTTATCATCTTTATCTCTATTTTTACCCAGTTTCACCTAAATTTGATTGAACCAGTCACAAATTCACAACAAATGTAAGCCATTGCACCAATGTTTTTCAGGCCATATCGCATTGGAATCATACTGCAACATTGAAATGAGTAACTACCTGGTCCTGTCCCCTCCCCTTCACAAAAAAGGTAGGATGGGGTGGGGAAAGAGGGTTTAACTATCACCAGAGTATCCTTGGTAAACCATTATAACCATAGGCTCTTTCAACTCGGGGTTATAGCTATGCCGGTCGCTGGCCGGCCTGCACTCGTAAAACAACATAGTCTCATCCTGATTACATCAGGCGAGACAAAAAAAGGTTAAAAAAAAGAAAAAATAGAATCATTAAACTCATAACACAAGAAATTATGTGGCAGGAACCCTCAAAGTACATAAAAAAACCCCTAAAAAACCATGCCATGATCCACATGATCCACTACACTTCGTTCGCTACACTTACTCCGTTCGCCGTCAGTAAAATTAGCCGGCACTCAATCTGGCCTAGCTATAACCCTGCTTCAACTATATATTTCACTTACCTTAGTAAATTGATGGACCCTGAAAAGCCCTCTAAATTCTGCAAGGTTAGATGCCTCAGCTCTAAAGCACCTGCTCACGGCCATAACTTTCTGCGGAAGATCCTTCAGCTCAAAGGTTCTATCCATAAAATAACCTGTAACAAAGTTGAATTTTAAAGTTAGGCGTTACATTGAAATGTCATAATATAATAAATAGCCCAGTATATTGAAGATGTTGTGGGCTTTACAAAGATCTCAAAATGTCTTGAAAAATTATATGAGATGGCTTAATTTTGATTGGTCAATCAATGTGGGTGTGGGTGTGTGTACGTGAAGGGTGTTGGGTGAGGGGGTGAATGCATTAAAGTCCCATTGAGATATACTTTGGAGGGTATACTATTGCTTCAACAATAAAAGAGATAATTCTATGATATATATGCCTCTTGAAACTCTCCATTCGACCACAGATTTTACAGTGAATATGTCTTCAACATACATTCCAAGTCCCATTAAGAGGAAAATGGGTACCCCCCCCCCCCTTCAAAACACTGATCACTTTGTAAATGTATATGACTAAGTTTTTTTTCCCATTTTTATAAAAGGTTTGAGCCATAATATTTTTAGTGTCCAACACCCTCTGCTTCATGGTACTTGTAGCACCCACCTGCAATGCCTACTTCTGCAGTTCCTGAGAGACAGAAATTACCAGGATGTCTATTGCCATCTAACTTGTATATCTGAGTGTGGAGACCTTTAGTCCTCACGCCACATCCTTCCTTTAAATAGAAAAAAAATGGATTGATTGAGACATTTTACTGTAGTTCTTCTTCTTCTTCGGCCTCCGTCAGATATGACGATTGGCTGCCATACGATCACATCTCCGGATCATCTTTCTCCAAGCTACTCTGTCTTGTGCCAGACGCTTGGCCTTTATAAGACTCATACCAGTCCATTCCTTGATGTTGTCAAACCATTGTTTCCTTTGACGACCTCTTTTCCTGCTGCCTTCCACTTTCCCTTCTATGATGTGGAGTGCCAGTAAGCTACCACTGCCTCTAATGATGTGCCCGAAGTAGGCCAGCTTTCTTTTGATAAGCTCTCCTAGCAGTTGTCTCTTTACACCTAGTTCTTTCAGGATACTTACTGTAGTTCAGTCAGTTCCAGATTGGCAGATTACAGCAACGAATTAATTCATGAGAGCGTGGAACTGATTAAAGTGTAAGTGTAGATTGGATAAAGTTACATTACATACAATGCATGGTTTACCATATGATGCTGTAATATTTAAACCTTACCATTGTTTGTCTTTCAGTTCCTATGGCCTATACACTAACATTTTTCAAGTTAACAGGAATAAAAAGTACCTTTGTAGAAAAAATAACAGGTTATTTCTTTCAAATGCCTCTATTGGATCAGTAATGTTATTTCAAAATCACACACTTTAAAGGAGAAATGTGGGAGGGGGGAAATCACAAGAGTTTCTAAAGGTTTTCAAAACAAATTTCACAAAATCGGGGTTGGTTGCACTAGTGCAATAAGTTTGTTCTTGTTTGCATCTGAAAGCCCCCACACAATATTTGCTACTCACAAATGGAACAGGTTTGATAATGTCCGGTACACTAATAGCTTTGAAGCCTTTAGCTAACAGTCTGTCTGTTGTATATCGGATAAGAGCCTCTTCTAGTTGTGCTCCAGCACCTTTCAGATAATACGATCTAATTTCAGTTATATGACCTAAATGTCTGAAAAAAGAAGGAAAAAGGTTAATGTATAATGACTAGAATATGAACTAAGGTGACTTTGCAATCACCCTTCACCTGGAGGTGAAGCTGAATAAGCTTATTTAAAAAAGTGCTTAATTGTTATAACTTTATATTAATCAAATTATGCATGAAATAAGTGATGTATCTATTTTAGCAATAATATGTCAAGCTCAAGAATCATGATTTTGATGACAACTCTGTTTTGTTTCATTTGGCGCTGCACAACTTACTTGAATCTGAGTATATCCAATCCTTCGCCTAGATCAATGTGATTCTTTATGGGAAAATCAAATACAGGTTTGGTTCCTACTAACTCTACCAGGGTGGGCTCAGCATCCTCATTAAGTGGCTACAAGAAACAGATATGGTTTTAGTTGCTGTCATTATGATTTTATCCAAATGTGACCAAACGTGTACAATTGCCAATAGGTTTAATTTTAGTGATCATACTAATTTTGTATTCAGAAGCCTATTACTCTTTATATGTTTTCCATGCCCTTCAACATGTATAAAGTAAAACTGCCCAATAATTATACATAGGAAGGGTTGCTTTAAACATGTTTATAGGGTACAGCACTTAAAAGGTTTTGATTGATGTATTTTTGGTCCTTGACTTTATTTAAAGCAGATTGCCTAAAAGGCTATACATAACAAGGGACAGATGGAGGTATGAGGTTTTGACAGAACAGTGACGCTATATCCTGGAGATCTGTTTTAGGGTATTGTATATTGAAGAAAATAAAACTTATTCCATACTCAAACCCAACAAGTATGTGTAGATATTACTCACCACTTCTGGATGGGTACTATTGGGTAGCTGTGCTGCACATTGGTACAACTCATGCTCTCTGCTCTCCAATTCTGTCTCAAGTTCTTTCACGGCTAGGGATGCTTTCTCAAGTTCTTTGACATCGGCATTTGACGAACGTGAAGACTGTTAGCCAGAAAAAGAGAGATGAACAAAATATAAGAAAGTCTGATTGAAATGGTAAACAAATACTGATTGACATCAAATGTGGTGTATGTATTGTACCCAAGTTTATAAGCTGCAGGTATTCTTTCCATAAATGATCATCTACATTGATTTATAGTTTTAAAACAATGCACTTGTTGTAAAAATACTCAGATTTAAAATATCTAGAAATACTTCTTGACACACACAAAAACCAATTAACAAAACTTTATACTTAAACTTAATATTATGTCTGTATCACTTGCTACGTTTAGATGAGTAGTGATGGCTAAAAACAACAAGCGCTTGATTTCTGCGAAAATTAAAATTACATTCTCACATAAGAACACATAACAGTTTGAGACTCAATTATACTTTTTAAATATATTGAGACGTCTAGAATCAAAATATTGACAAATTGGTTTGAATGACATTTCCAAAATCACTATATTTGGAAGGATGTGCATCTCTGAATCAAGAATGATGTACCAATTTCTTTATTTTTTGAATGTATAATGTGATGAACACCCTTAGAAGCACAAATGCAGCACAGTGTATCACATTGATTCAATTTTATTTGCAAGTAGAATAGTACAATGATCAATATTAATCTAGTAGCCACTTTTAATGAGTAGAAGTTTATTTCAAATCTCAATTTAATCTTTATTTTATAAGATGAGTAAAAATTGAATTAATTTTGTAAACATTTCATAACAGCACCCAATTAACCAAGTCTGAAAGGTATACATTTATGATACAATGCTTTTATTTGAGTGAACTGAAGAAATTAGATATTTGAAAACCATGGTTCGACCTTTGTATTTTTCAGTGCACATTTGAGCAAGGTTACACCAATACCAATAAGTGAAGTGTTTCCATTGAAACACCATATTTAACAAACTTAATTGTTATAGAAATTGTTTACCCACTAAGTCTTACGTCTAATTTTTGTTGAGCTATGTCGTTGATCTTCTCCCAGTATTCCTTCTTCATCTTTTGAACTGCTTTCCATAACTGCAACTGTAATAATAATAATGAAGAAATTTAGTTTACAATTATCTATTGACAATCATGAAAAGGGAGTGTGAGAAAGGGGACATGAGATATTCAAATAAAAAGTAACTTTATAAATGTTTTTGGAATAATAAAAGAATACAGATCAGAAACAGTGAATGCATATTGCAGGGGCTTGCAAACCTCTTTAGTGTTGTTTCATTACATGGCAGAATTGATACCAGGGAGTTAGGATTATATATATGCAAAATGTGGACAGTATGAAGGGAAGGCTAATTAAACCTAACAATACTGAAAGAGAAGAAAAAACAACATTCAAAAAATAAAAACTTGTGACAAGCACATGTTGGGGCAACTGCTGAATCCAAATATATATCCAACATATATCATTTTATAACACGTCATTTTATAACACGTCCTCCATGGAATAAAGTGTAACAACATATATTAATGCACAATATACGTATCTAGTCTAGCCATATGCTGCACTCAGAAGTTGAGTCCAAATGTCTGAGTCAACAGTTCTAAAGAATCTTGTTTGACACATAGTTTGATGCCAGTACATGAAGATAATGTACTCCAAATAGTTCTATTTATGAGTGACAAACAAAATAGTGCCAACCACATACATATACACCTAACACAAAAAGTTCCTGACCAGGTGATGATCATATGTTAGACCATTCAAAATCAAAATCAGTACCCATAATCTGAGATTTGCATTAAGTCCGCAAATTCCTTCCTCGTAATTTGACACTACTTTCAATTCATAAAAATTTGGGTTGATACTTTTAAAGTTATGATGGTTTATTTTAAAGTGACCAGACCCAACGAAAAAAACTTAGTTTTTCTTCCTATGGGATATCATTGCTTAGTGTGTGCTACACAGTATCAATGAGTAATGAATCACAGCTAATCATCCATCTATAATCAACTGCTTTTGAGTACCATAATAAATTAATGATATTCTATATAAAAATCATTTGCTTCAACTTGGGTCTTGTCACTTAAAGGTAGATGTTCCGATTTTCAACTTGACGTTTTCTGTTCTACATGGAAAGGTCATCCTTAAAAAAGTCGTGTTCCAAAGTTTGAGTTGCATAGCTCTAATGGTTCTTATTTTAGACGCACAAGATGCTGTGAACTGTACCCATTGAGTAGTACACAAACTATATCGGTGGTTACCACCATTCGCGGTAATTCGACGTTATTTCATCGATTTCTCCGTAATTATACCGATTTAGGCCGTCAAATTTCAGTATGATGATGAGAAAAATACGAGCTTTCATATGATATGAAAATCTCTGTATGTTTGAAATAATTCTGTGTTACGAAAATGTGATCGGGTCATCTACCTTTAAACCTCCATATTGATATTCTTAAAAACTATCCACTCCAATTTTATGAATCAGGTATCAAATTACCGGGAAGAAATGCGCATATAATACATATCTTAGAATTTTAGTACCAATTATTACTTTTGAATTAGCCAACATATAAAACAGGAAATAGTTATGTCTGTCTGGATTCATCTTTTAAAAGTTCTATAACCTTCATACTTACTATATGTTGTACATCAACATCCCCCTTTCTGTGGCTTACATTCTTTTCTATTTCAACCACATTTTCAGCCAAGTTGGTAAGGTCCAATTCAGGGTGAAAGTTTGAAGTATAGACCCAATCACTCGCCTTGACTGAATCAGTTTGAGTGCACAAATGATGTCGAGAGCATATATTAGGATTCAGTCTAAGAGGTGATAGTCTAGCCCTGCTGAGTTGTGTGTGTGGTATACATTGATGTTGTGTAAGCTCGCATTTGCGAATTACAGAGGAGCAAGGACGAGGTGATGATGTGCTGTAGTGGTGTAGATTTCTTGGTGCTTTTGCCCGATTAGTGATAATTATGATCCAGTATTGCTGGAGGGTTCTGGATGCCATCTTGAGGGTTGTATCTTCCTACATGTAAATGTCAAATCAAAATGAAAACATGTGATAAATGGCATCAGCATTTCAAAATTCTTATGTTAAACAGTTCTGGTACAAGTGCATGTTACAAATAATGATCTATTCAATAGTCTGATCAGCAGCCTTGTCCCCAATCGATGTTTTATTTCTAGGTGATAGGGTGGTTTGATATCAAGTCAAGATCTGTCAAACCCGATTTGTCCCTGAACTTAGGTCATGATTATCAGTCCTAGAAATTGACATTTAAGATGATTACAAATGGCTTTCTATGAGGTTATTTACAGGTACAAAGTTGACCCCAAGAAAGACCTGATATTGTGTCTCGTCTAATGATGCACCAGCCAAAGACAGTGGCATCATCACATAATGTCTATGTGTAGATGCACAATCCAATGACTCCCTAGCATTCACCGGCAGAGCACTAAAATCAGATATCTTGACAGTATAATCCAAAATAAAGATGAAATCATCCAAATGGTTAAGTGCTTTAAAACAGTATAAATTCCATAGATGTATTCATATAAATGCCTAGTTGACTGGTTCCTTAAATCACAGCACAACCCTCTGAAGCATATTATGTGCACACAACTTGCAGATCTAAATGCAAGAAACACACAAAAATACTTTATACAATGTGTGTATACTCTAACTTTGTCAAACTAAAAGTACCGTAGTTCAAGTCAAGTCAAACAGTACGCAACATTCAACTAGATTTGATTAAATTTGAAATCAGATTTCTCAGCTTAGAGGATATGCACATGGGCGCGAAGCTTGTTAGCTAAGTATACACATTGTGCATCATATTTTCACTGTAGCGGTTATTTTTTTATACCAGCAATATTCTAATTATTTTTCAAGTTAGTTTTCTCTGAAATTGATGGAGTTTTAGTTTAGGCTTAGCCATTCTTTAAAAAAATATATTTAAGATATCTGAAAATTGAAGCAAAAAAAATCAATTTTATGTCAGGAAAGTTGAAAACATAAAATATTTATACAAAAATATTTGATGTACAGGATGAATGCATGAATTAATTGTATAGCTCTATGTAATTGTAATAGAGTTACTTGTCATTACAAATTAGATTTCTTTGGTGGTTTGAAGCTGACAGGAACCTATTTGAAAAATAAACCCATTCATTTTCTGTGTGATGCCAAGTGGCACTCGGAGCCATCAATACTGCATACTGGCTCACCCATGGGGCCGCCATGGCATGCTCATCTGACAAATCGGCATGGTCATCTGGCGCCCGCTAGGATGAATTTGGGAGTTGAGCATGCCAGAGATAATTCATTTTGCATCCAAATTGTCCATTTTCACTATCCAAAGTGCTTAGCGTCAATGGAGCAAATAAGCCGCCAATGTGAACTACATGTACTGCGCAAGCGCGTAAATTAGTTGCATACGATAATTCAAAAATGCGATTTTTCTTGTTCAACGATAGCCACTGTTCGGACTAAAATTGTAGCTTTACGAGTATACCTCGACATATGGTCCTCAGCCAAAATATTTTCCTCAGAGATATACCTACATTTCTGTATGTGACTTTCAAGATCGCATAGAAAATAGACCGTAAAATTGACATGTATAAAAATATGATCGGGTTTTTTCCTTCGCACTAATCTCTTACACATCTGCTAGAGTAACACTATCAAGTGTTTCTAAATGCGCATCGTGAACTCTAGTATTTAGGTGTCGGAGATTGCCTAAGGGTAACCCATGCTGGGATTTAATTTTCAGACCCGATGGCCTCGAATAATGGCAAATCGCAAAGGGGAACCAGCTTTTTCTGGCTGTTTCCCATCCCGAGTATAGCTCTGTTTCATAGCTCTCATACGTCGTGATACGACTCAGTATGAGAGCTATGAAATGAAAGCATATGTTCGTACGTCGGCGATTTTCGTTTCTAGTTTGCCTATTTCTAGAACATTTTAATACACTTACCTGGGTTATACATGTGCTATGTACTGTTATTGCATCCTAGATACATTTTCAGCTCCATAAATGCTACTCAAAATGAAATATTAATGATATAAAATCGGCCCTAATCACAGCGAAATGAAGAAGTCGTCAGCAAAGATGGAAGTCAATTCGCGGTAGTTTACGATTGGTTCCGAATATTTTCAATTAGTCTCGTTCCACGTTTTACTCCTCACAGGTGTACGCGTGTGTGCAAACATAGTAAATCACTAGGCGGACAACCAATACTACGAGGGGGCACTACACTAAATCCTTACGCGTTTGGTGTATGGTTCGGATAAATAGTACCTATATCAATTTGATCATCGTCCCAGGGGAAGCAAATGGAAGTAAATCTTGCTTATTTTTTATGAAAAAGATAGAATAGAATCTCAGCATTGCTAATGTGGTCAAAAATCGTCGGAATCGAATACGCACGGGAGCCTAGGCTGCGGAAGGATATCGTCGCCGGAACCGGTGAGGAAGCGAAAATATCGGTTTAAAATGGTGAGGGCGCTGTTTAGGTGCCCTTAGCGAAAAATTTCATCTAGATGGGTCAAGAAAAATCAAGTTTAAAATAAAATTCAACACATATCTAATACATTCATGCGAAATAAAAACTTCCATCATTGTTACGTGGGGTAAAAATACGGTCTTGAAAAAGGTCCGAAACGCGTGTATTTCAATGGGGGACGTATTTAGTGGTGTGCCCCCTTCGAAGATGTGTTGTTTTTGGCCTATTATGGTACCTTTTACTTTGAAAAACTCTTATTTACACTCTATTTTCGCAGTTTTATTTGTCAATAAGTTTCTTAAGATTACTACCATTAGGATAAAAGTACAATACAATATTTTAAATCAAATCTAAACACAATCATGCTAGCCTTGGCCACTAAACTTTTGACGAATCATCAAAAGGGGCATTGTACTCTATGTATAACAATGGAGGCGCCTATGGTTAGCGGTGATAGCCTGACGGATGAGCAGAAGATACTGTCAAAACTACAGCATACCTAACCAGAAATGTTTTAGAAATTGAAGTTGGTTCGTATTGGGTGTAAACAAATTGTAGGAACAAGGATGGTTACCACCGGTGTCAGCTGCGGTATCCTGGACACAGGGAGGTAATCACCACGCTTCCAAGAGCCGTGTACATCTTACAGAACAGCAGACCTGACCTGACATGCATGGTGAGAAACGCCATGCCGGGGAAATTTCCCATAGAGTGTGTCGAGCGGACGTGCGCAGAAGGCGACCACTTGGTGTTAGAATCTTCGACAGACAACAAGAGGAGAATCACATGCCACGGTTTGAAGAATTACAGCGGGTGTTCACCTCCATGTATCAACACATGAATTGAAAGATCACATGAAATATCTCTCAAACAGTCCCTTTTAAACCCAAACAGCTCTTCTTAGAGCTACCATTACTGAAAACTAGAGAATAGTGAATTTGTGTCGGACTTTGTCTGTATGTAATATTATAATCAAATGTTTATTAAATGTCAAGTTAGTTTGTATTACATTATTCACGAAACAATTGATAATGCATACACTATAGTTCGCCAAAATCGATGTCAGCCCAGATGGTGCCGGACCAGAAGGTGCCGGACTGGGTGATTTCTTGCTTTTATACACAATTTATGAACATTTGGGACATCATCATTTTTCAGAAAAATGCTCTTATTTGAGAACCACAGATCGCACAGAGGTATGCTTTGGCAGTTTATCTTAGAAATACTAGTTCTTTCGAAATATGTAGAAAAAAGAATGAAAACTCAAAAAAAGTTTTGCTTCTAAGGGGGCACTACACTAAATCCTTACGCGTTTGGTGTATGGTTCGGAGAAATAGTACCTATATCAATTTGATCATCGTCCCAGGGGAAGCAAATGGAAGTAAATCTTGCTTATTTTTTATGAAAAAGATAGAATAGAATCTCAGCATTGCTAATGTGGTCAAAAATCGTCGGAATCGAATACGCACGGGAGCCTAGGCTGCGGAAGGATATCGTTGCCGGAACCGGTGAGGAAGCGAAAATATCGGTTTAAAATGGTGAGGGCGCTGTTTAGGTGCCCGTAGCGAAAAATTTCATCTAGATGGGTCAAGAAAAATCAAGTTTAAAATAAAATTCAACACATATCTAATACATTCATGCGAAATAAAAACTTCCATCATTGTTACGTGGGGTAAAAATACGGTCTTGAAAAAGGTCCGAAACGCGTGTATTTCAATGGGGGACGTATTTAGTGGTGTGCCCCCACGATTTACGAATGCGATCAACTGTTAACAACAGCCTGGTTCCAAATTGTTGGCACCAGGCTGCTTTTAGTGAGATTCCGAAGAACGCACGTGACCTGTTTTCCGAAGATTTCTGATCTCAATTTTAAATGGTCTATTACCAAACTATACAATGTTCTAACATATTTGACATTTAAAACCATCCAATACGACAAATTATGTACAATTAGGGTCCTGGGTATGCAGTTTTCATTACGTAATACAAGAAAGGGAATTAATGCGCTGTGCAAACGGAAGAACGCTATTTGATATGAACTCTCCGTATCGACCCTAGGTACATCTAGTACAACAAATCATACTTAGTGATATTTGTCATCAGTTGCCATTATTCATCATAGGGTTAATGCACTGTGCAAACGGAAGAACGCTATTTGATATGAACTCTCCGTATCGACCCTAGGTACATCTAGTACAACAAATCATACTTAGTGATATTTGTCATCAGTTGGTATTATTCATCATAGGGTATTTTGCATGTTTCACTATCTGTCCCCATCCTGGTAGGGGAAAAAAACAAAACAAAAACACCAACGTATGGGTTTCCTGTACTAAGGTACATCCCCAAGTCTTCAATATTACCGTACAAAAGCTGTACAAATATAGCCTGCAAGATAGCGACGTAGAGGGCGACGGAGAGTTAGTCTAATCGACCCTGAATTGACCCCTATTTCTTAGACTGATAGTACCCAGAATCCCTTTTGGATGAGTTGTGTGGAGCCCATTGATGCAGGGACCAAGCAAACTCGACGGCATTGAAGAACGGTAATCATTTAGTCGTTAAAAAACCTCTAAAATCTCCAGAATTCGTGAGCGTAGAATTACATCGATGGTATCAAAATAATCCGTAAGTATAGTTCTATAAGTAAGGATAACTTAAATTTAACTACCAGTAAATTTATTTTTTGTTATGAAACAAATACGACGTAGGAAGTCAATGCTTGTTTTTGTAGCTATCCCGAGTATAGATCCCTGGCCTTAGCCTTCAGTTATGCAATGTTCATGAAGTTGTGAATTCAGTTGTATTACATGTTTTATACAATATATTAAGGAATATTGAAACTGAGTAACAACTTACATTTTTAATAACAATAATAAGCTTATAATAAAATAGTATTTCATTTAAAATTGATAGTGTAACACTTCAGTTGTTGGCCTGTAAATTGCTTGATGCCTAGCGTGTTAAATTCCTGTTCTAATTTGACATAGTGCAGTTATGCTCCACGGCAAACGAGCGACAACCCTTGACATGCATACCAGGTTTATCAAAACTTTAATCCTGTTTTACAAATTAGCCCGATTAGTCAAGTGATACTTCAGCACTCTCAGCCAATGAACGAGCTGGTCAACGACCTATGGGTGACCCGTCCATCTATTGTTTGACCGAATACTCGGCAATTAAGTAACAGGTCTGGAATAGTCGATTTCAGAGACGAAATAGGGGTGTTTGTTAAGAAATAGACCCGCTATAATACATGTAGTAGCAAGCATGGACTTATTATAAATATAGAATATTAAAGTCCATGGTTGAATTAATATCAATGCTTGATGATGAAAACATTATTGAAATGTATGATTGTTTAGAAGAAGTATTATCTAAATTATCTGCAATTTAAATTAATAATTCTTGTATATTATTCCAAATTCTGGTACTTGTTTTATGAATATTATGTCTTTTTGTCATGATTTGCCTTCATGTTTAGGGCCTACTATGTATTTTATACCCATATACTGTAAAACTACTTAATTTGGCTAGCAATTTAATTTCGCGAGACGGTCCAATTCACCAAAGTATTTGCTCCCAATTATATTATTTTATATTTCTATTTATCAATGGCAAAATAGCATACAGAAAGATTACACGAATTTGTAAAATTGAATCGCCCCAAATATATTAATGCTAAATTCACTCAATTTTAGTTGCCGTAAAATTAAAGTGTTTTACTTTAATACAGATATTCCTCCCAACTGGTCACAATAAGCGGCAAGCGGCACCCATATGTTTTCCACACAACCTTGCCCATGGGTCGATTGAAGCTATCATCCCTCACCAAAAATGGTAGGGCCAATCGATATGGTCGATATCTCCTACTCGCATGGTCGGCTCATCGCTATATCTTGGTTAACTTGTGATAACTAGGGAAAATATGAGGTTGTTGAAGAGTCTATGGCACTGCTTTTCCAAGGTCGTAGAATAATAAACAATAGCTTAAAATGATAAGTGGACCGCCTTCTTTATCGTATCAATCGTTCAAAAATCTTACGTCAAGTGGTTTTTATACAGCGACGGAAATAGTAAGGGCGACTTTGTGAGAAAGATGACAGGTTTTGCCGTTGACTTTTACGGGACAAATTTTGACACGGCAATAAAGAGACTCCAAAAGACGAGATATAGTCCTAATAAAAATGGCGATGGTCCTAAGTTCTCGTTAACCTATACCCATGTAAATTAGGTATGTTATATTTAAAAACATAAACTTGTAGTAACCGCTCGTTCAAAACGAATCGGCTGGTTAGTTTTCATGATATAACTGAAAACAATATGTCCCTATTCAAATTGCATGTAAACTTTGTGCGTGCAGCGGGTCAATAATGCTTCAATTACAAGCACACTGTACTGTATTCAATGGGAAAACGGACAATAACTGCAAGATGAAACTAAATAATTATACATGACATGTTAGGCAATATCCTCAAATAGGTCTTAACATACAGAATAAAGCACAAGGCAGCAATTGATTTGCCTTTGAATTACATTGTAAATATGATAGCTGCCGTGTGCTTTATTCCGTATGTAAGACCTATTTGAGGATATTGCCACATGTTAAATAGCTTTTCTTTAGGTTTTACCTTGTAATAATATCTCTAAAATAGAGAATATGCCTTCCAAAACACAGCACTGATCAAAATAATTTTCAACCCTGATCGATAACTAAATGCAGCTCGTCACCCATCTACTGCCCTCATAATGAAAAGGTGTCCTGAAAAATGTAATCTTTTTTGTGATTTGGCTGAAAGAACATGTCGAACAAGACTAACTGAGAATCTCATAAGATCTGATGACTACAGGGCCACGGCTTTAAAAGCAGATGGAACAACTAGAAAAGAGTTGGAGGCATTTACACCCTGGACAAAAAGCGCTCAACAACATCATGCAGACTTCCCCACCACACCACTAACCATGCTAAACCGCCAACTAAACACCTCTGTTTTACCAAGTGTGTAATGCCTTGGTTATACCATTCGCAGAGGGGAGTGAGTGAGAGTTCAGTATTGACATGAATATACTAGAGATTAGGGAGTGTTCAGAAATACTTTGGGTGGCGGTTGGTTGGCCAAAAAGTTTGAAGTCTCAAAAAAGGGTGGGGGGCTAAAAAGTTTTAACATTTCTATAATAACAAAATGTGACTAACCAGTGTCCACAATTTTTACTTCAGAACTGTTGGTAAGGTAAGGGTGATTAACAACAGGATACAAATTTTTGCACGCTACGCGTGATTTTGAACTCATTCTTTACATTTTGTACTAGCAAGTTGACCAAATTTTTCGTTCTCCGCGCAAATAGTGTGAAAGTATTGTGTAGATAGGACTTGAATACAAAGAGTAACTTTCTACAATTGGAAGAAAAAAAACCCCGTTTTTAAAAAGGCTATAACATGATAAATATAAATACAAATCACCGAAAAATACAATTCGGAGGCTTGAAAGATTTGTTTCAAGTGAATTTGAAAAGTTGCAAATTGATTGCCAGCTATACACAGTTCTGACTGTATAAGCATCATAGAAATTGGGTCAAATGTCTATCTACATCTGACAGTAGGTGGGGGGCTACACTGTTAAAGGGGAGGGGTCAGAAAAGTTTGTCAATTTGTAAAGGGGGGGGGGTAAAAAAAAGTATAGACACCGACAAAAAAAAAGTTGGCCAACCCCCCCCCCCCACCAAAGTATTTCTGAACACTCCCTTAGTGAGACCAAAATATCTTTGGTTTAACTCAAACTTGCAAACTTACGAGGGTCATTCAATAAGTTCTACCGCTATCCTTGCTATAATATAAACCTAACCATTTGAATTTTAGCAGCATGTAGACTGATATTGGGTTCGATCATGATTTTAGGAATAATTTAGATACCTTTTTCGAACCATGGTGTTTGAGCTCCGTAGCTTTCGAGGTCATCACGACCCCTTCATTCAGCGTAGTGGATGTACAAAACTCCTAAATCCAAAAAACCTAAAACCAAGGACACTAACAACACAGACCAGAGGAATGTCAGCATACCGCTTCCATACATCAAAGGAGTGTCAGAAAAGCTGACGCACATCTTCAGGGACCACGGGGTGAGAACTTACCATAAACCGATCAACACCATCAGATCCTTTTTGGTACATCCCAAGGACAAAACCCCTGACGCGAACAAATGTGGTGTGATATACCAAATTGACTGTCCTGATTGCCCCAAATCCTACGTGGGTGAAACGAGCAGAGCTCTGTCCACCAGGTTCAAAGAACACACGAACCACAAAACTACTCCTCTAACAGCTGTGGCAGAACACTCTAAAGACTTCAAGCACAAAATCAAGCTTGACGACGTCCAAGTGATCGCCAGAGAAGATCAGTTTTGGAAACGCAAAATCAGAGAGGCTATTGAAATCAGGACACTGAAACCGGCCCTCAACCGAGACACCGGCTACGACCTACCCGCCATCTACGATGACCTGCTGTCATGTGATCGCCCAAAAGGTGGTCATGTGACAAGTGGAGGGAAGTAAACACTACGCTGAATGAAGGGGTCGTGATGACCTCGAAAGCTACGGAGCTCAAACACCATGGTTCGAAAAAGGTATCTAAATTATTCCATTTGAATTTTGTTACTGAATCTCAGCTATTATAGGCCTACATTTTAAGACATTGATAATTGATAGTAAAATATTTTGATACCTGTCTTGCTTTTACCCTGTTGCCAAAGTGAAAAGGTCTTGTAAGTGCTCATTTTAATTGGGTTACTTCTTGAAGACATAATGCACCTTTCGGTTAATTTTCTAAAAATTGCAGATTTTTTGTAACAGACTCCAAAAGCAGTTGATTTGTTGAAGGAACATCCAATATGTTTTGATCAGTGCAATCAGCAATTTCAACTCTCACTACTCTGCAAAAGCCATGATTTTTGTTTTTAAATCGTCTGAGCTCAACAGAGAAGGGGGTTCTACTCTGAAAAGAGATGGCAATCTACAATTAATTACATGTACAATTTTTAGATTGAAGGTAACATTATAAAAACTTAAAACTTTTAATGAAATAATATTATTGGACATTTAACCTTTGAGGCATTTCGCAAGATATTGCAACCCAAAACCGTGCCACAGGTCTATCAAATACATCACTGTCTCTGTACTCTGTTGAAAGACAAGAGTGAATATTGAAAAAGAGTAAACCTAACATAATACAATTTGGTTTAGTTTACCGTCACAACAGCTAGCTATTAATAATGGATGTGAAGCTGAGCTTCACGGCTATAGTCATGGTAAATGTCAAACTGCTACTTTATAATAAAGGGGTAAAAAAAAGGTAAGTCCCCCTACAATTGGATAACGTTTGTTTGCATAACTCTACACATAATTATGTTTTGAGAGATTGAAACGCTTATGAAAAGCAAAAACACTTGGCTACCCAAAGAAAGTTTCTCCATTTCAATATCATTATTACATTTTACAAAAATGATGTTTTCAAAAAATGTGGCACTTTTCAAGATTTTATACGAGTTTGTGTGCATAAATCAACACACGATTAGGGCATAGGCGCAAAACAGTCGCATTTCCTCAAAATTATGTTTTCCGAAAAGTGGCAAGTTTCAACGATACAGGGAAGTTATTGACTTGAATTGGATAGTCATGAATGAAATAAAATCATGTTATTATTAATTTCCATTAAGGACCAGCTCAATAAAGAAAAGAATTTCTTTTAATTGAAAATAAAGACAATTCAAATTAATTTTAAATAGCGCTGGAGACATTTTTGTAACTTTCTTGCATAAGATTTTGAAAAGTGCCACTTTTTCTGAACACATTATTTTGGGGAAATGTGAATGTCTTGGAAGAAGTAAACATGTTATTGAAAAAGGAAAACTTGCAATGAGTATAATAGCCAATCGTTTTTTCTCTTGATAAACGTTTACATTTTTCAAAAGGTACATTTGTGTGTGGAGTTATGCAAACAAACGCGATCAAATTTTAAGGGGACTTACTTTATTTTACCCCTTTATGAAGATAACGAACAAGTTATGGAGGAATGGTATAACTTATTGAATGACCCTCGTATATGTGGGGAAATGGTACAACGGTATGGCTGGGTAGGATTGGCTCCAGAGTTGAGGCCACTTTAGTTTTACTCTATACAAAAGTACTATTTTACATCACTCAACTCGTGAACATAACCAACACTGACAGATCTATATAACTAATGCATGAGCATTTGAAATGATGGGTGATACCAAATACTCAACTGGTATAATAGTTTATCGTTATTTAATAATCTGGAGATCAAAATATGGACTGTTTGGGGTTTGAGTGTAAATAGGGGGAAGAAAGAAGAAATCTGTGGAAAGAGGAAACTTGGGGGATGGGGCAAACATTTTGGCTTTTAATGTAAGGGGTCGTTCAAAATTGTTGCCATTTACACATACGTAACCTTTTACCCCCCTCCCCCCTCGAGTTACGTATGCAATAAATGGCGACAATTTCATGGCTCGATAAAAAAAAATGCCAGCCTTTCAAGATCGCCATTTAAGTTACGTACGCTTATGGTATATTTTTACCCCCTCCCCCTGTTACATAAGAGTGTACGTATCTGTTAATGGCGAAAATTATGGACGACCCCTAAGAACTGCCTGAAATTAGCTTAATTTGGCTGAAATAAGACATTTCAGACCAATTTTTAAGTAATTTTGACATTAAAAGTCAACATTTGGGGGTGTGGCTTGTGCTGACTGGGGAGGGCAAGTGAGGAGGAAAGGTCGCGACTGTGAGTGCATCCCCCCTCCCCCCATTGTTCGGCCACTGCATGTAATGCAAAACACAAGAATATGTCAGAGCATCGTATTCTAAACAACAAGTAAGGTAAGAGTGCACATTAAGGATTCTAGATGACTTTTTAAAAAATATTTTGTACTCAATTTAACCATTTTTAGCTAATCTCAAGCAGCAAATACTCAGTTATGTCAAAATAATGTATTTTTATTTATAAGTCAATGCGCATGTCTAAACATTTACATATTACTTTTATTTTCAATAAGAAGCATTCCCAGTCAAGAACAATCCTCTTTATTCAATTGAATTGCTAGCTAAAACAACATATCAAACAGGGGCAGACACTTCGCTGCTGCAATATTGTTATCATTTATTAAGTACTAATACATACACATTAATGTATACAATTTGAAACAACACAACAATATACGAGGGTTATTCAATAAGTTCTACCTCCTACCTCATAACTTTGCTAATATATAAGCCAATCTTATGAGATTTTATTTCCACAATTGTAGCTTTGAATCTCGGCTACAAATTCATAGTGAATAAGTCTGAGAACTGGTTGTACTTTTTTGAGATGTAGTAAAAACCGAATGCCCGTTTTGTGTGACAGGAAACAGGTGGAAAACAGTGGCATCTTTATTTTGATGGTATACTTTTTCTGTCGTACACAATCTCTCTCTGGCTTTGACTGCATCAGAACAAAAGTGAAACAGGTATCGATCATCATTTACTATAAATGTGTAGCTAAGATTCAGGGCTACAAACACATTTTGTGGGCTGACATTTATATATTAGATACGAAGGAGGAAGTAGAACTTATTGAATGACCCTCGTATCATGACTAGTTTATTTGGTTTTAAAGGTGAAGGCACCATCCATCCATTGAACATATTGCAATACGGGCCTCAAACAACACCCTGGCTGTGCCACTGTTTATACTCCAAACTATTAGGAGTGCTATCAACTATTTATGTTGATAATGCTATTTTTATCAATAGTTAGCAAAAGGAACACCAACAATTGGGTGATTGGATGGTTTTTAACCCTATAGCAATTGTTAGTCTGAATATAGAGGTCCTACTTAGATGAACCAGTATTATATAACTAAACTCAACAAATTATGAAAATATCTTTCTTTTACCATTAATATTTTTATTCTATTCAAATAATTTATACATCTGTACAGTAAGTTACATATCTACAGTATATACATAATGTGGCATTTTTTGTGCTATAAATAGGGCTTAACATTCATGCTGTCATCATCATCATCATTCTCAGCGTACACACGAGGCCTAGTTAGCAAAGGCTTTGCGAAGCTTGAAACATGCTGCCACAAGAAAGATTTTCTTTCATTTAGATGAAAAAAGAAATATTTGCTGGAAATCAGCTTCAAACTATCATATTCATTGTAAGAGATAGGAAAGTATAATTGTGAGAATTGATGCTGTAATCAGACCATGTAATAATTTGAAGGTAGTGAAGAAAAAATATTATTAAAATATAAAATTCACAAGTTGTTTGTTAAATCAATTAGTTTAGAATGCTGATAGACGGTATTATTAAAAGGAGTCTGTTGTTATGTTGTTACACAAATGACTATGCTACGACAATCATACCTGGTATAAAGACCACATTTTGTTCATGCTCTTAAAAAATAAAAATAAATTCTGAAAGTTCACAGAAGATGGCTAGAAGATTCATGAAGAGAAATGTTTTCAGTCCACATAAAATGTGTTTAAACAATGAGTATTTTTGTGGCCATATGCTTATAAACATTACTGCATCAGTTCAATCTAGGATGCGGTCTGTGCTCAGTCAGGAGAGGGTATCACTTGATCCGTTGGTGAAAACTCTTATAAAACTGCACAGATCATTTTATCGGGAAAAACTTCGGAATAGGCCATACCAACTCTGTAAATGAAAACAAAAGCAAAACACCATTTAGTACATAGTTACAAACTAGGTATATATATGCAGTATGGAATAGACACCTCAAAACATGCATTATATAATACTTAAACTTGGACATAGCATCATATTGGGGTGGGAAGATAAGAGGGCAGAGGGAGGTGGGAGTGCTCTACAAATGGACAAATTACCATACTGGGGGATCCAGCAAAAATAAGTTGCCTTTTCAATCATTTGGTATACCAATGACACCTTTTCTAGGTCGTTTTTGTTCTATTATCAATTGGTTAGATTTTTTTTAATAATTTCAAACCAATATTGAGTCATTAGACACAATTTTGGGATGATATTTGTGAAAAATTTTCAATACTCTTTTGGAAATTTAAGGTAGTATCTGAGCAGAGCACATTGTGTTAAATTTGCCAAAGATTTTGTGTTCAGGTATAAAAATATGTTTAGGTAAGTTGTTGGTTAAATTCAAGGTTTGACTTTAAGTTTTCAAATGGCTTATCCCTACCAAATCAAAATTTGAGTTCCCCCTCCCCAGGCGTATCACTCTTCAATCAACCGGAAGACTCTCTATCAACGATCCATTCATGCACAAAGCCCTATGTCACTAGGGCATTTGCAACTTCTGCCCAAGGCTGTGAAATGCTATTTCAGATTACATCATATGGTTGACATGTACTAATCACTATTCTATTCAAAGAGCCATATACATATCTAGTCATCATAATATGACATAAGCCCTAGGGCATTATAGTAGTTCTGGGAAAATGTATGAACTTTAAATACACATCAAATCTATTTTAAAAACATCACTATTCCTTTATCTACCTCTGTGCATTGACGTCAGATCATATGTGAGAGTTGGAGGATTTATGTTGTATGGTACAGGTACGTACATACAATAGGGAATTAGAATAATGTGAGTGATAATAAATTGCAATTTCCTGTCATCATTGCTGTGAATGAAGTACGGTGACATATTATTCCTTGAGTAAACACGATTTTGTTTTTGTTTTTCTGTTAAGTCAAGTCAAGTCAACTCACTCATTTTGTTAAAGTTATCAAGTCATACGGAAACATGATACTAATTGCTTCATGTACTAATCGAGCTGTGTTCAGTTCACTTTTCATAAAGAAGGATAGGAATAATATTTTTTGACAGTCAATTTTCTTTTTGGACTCAACTTACTAAGACTTGATATGCTTGAGTCAAATCAAGACTTTTGGATGAGTGACAAGTCAAGTCACCAATCTCAATAATTCAAGCCAGGTTACGTCAAGTCATGGACTCCAGTCATGGCAACACTGAAAATTACCCACCTACCCGCTGCAACATCAGGTTATTGATTAATTCAACTTACCACTATCTAATACTAAGTCTAGTGGTTTGTCATATCGGTTGAGAAAATTACAAGGTGTACACAGGTCATCAGAGTGTAAAAGGTAACCCAACAAATCTGAAACAAAACAATGAAGTGATATTGTGAAAACTATGTCTATATAATGGGGGCAAATACTGAATTCTAAACTTGGGATGTGATATAAAATTCAAAACATATCAGGACAACTCTACCGCAGGGTGTTAACACTTGTATATATCACATAGAGCGTGTTTCTACTGGGGCACTACAAAAAGTAAACGCCAATTAACGCTAAATTTTAATCGGTAAGTTTTTAATCCCCTCTGTTTCTACTCGTGAAAAGTTACCGCTAAGTTTATCGATCCTAGTCGATGGGCCACGACATTTGACATTTGACAATGCCACCGCACCTGAAAAATATTGCTTCACAATGTGTATAACCCAGCGTGACACGGTTCACGGCGCAAACCGTTAAGATTAATCGCCTTTCTGTTTCTATTGGGTTTATTGCCGATTATTGCCGATTATTGCCGGTTCCAAACCTGATTTGTGAAGGTTTTTGGGACTACCAAAATACCGATTCTTACCGGGAAACACGCTCTTAGAGATCCATTATATTGAAACATTTGTCAAAAGAAAACAAGAAGAAGAAAAAATCAATATTTTTGAGGAGCTATTCAATTACTTCTATTTATAATCTTGGCAATTTGGTTCATTTTTGTGTGACAAGTTTTCATTTCAAACGAAAATGTGCACTATTATCTCTACTTCATCCACTGAAAATAAATGATGTTTTTCAACCTTCTGATAGTTGGAAATGGACATATTTTCTAGATATCAACCCCAGATAGAGAGATAGACATTTAGATAAAGTGCTTTGCAAACTTTACACAATATAACCAAAGCTAGATTTAAATCCACAGTCTTACATTGTGAGTGTCAAAATTCTTTTCTTACACTGTTTAAAATATTTTTTTGCTTCCAAGATCCCCTACAGTATGGGTGTAAACATACATGAAACCATCAATCGGAACAAATGAAGAGCTATGTTCCAAAAGGAATCGACTCCATATAAGTGAAATAGGAGAAAAGCAACGTTTTTTAAATTAAGGATGTTGCACTTCTTTGATTATGCTAATTTCTGCCATATGAAAGATACTATACTTGTAAACTTAAAACAGGTTTGATTATATATTTTTTATTTTCACTGTATTTCCTACATCATTCTTAATTTTCGGAATCTAGTGGAGTTGATCCCTTTTGGAACATATATGTTTGACCAATTTTCAAAAACCACTTTACTAAACAATCTATATTTTAAGGTACACCTGAAAGACATTATCAAATCACATTGAAAACAGAAAACCGCATTCAATACCTCTTCAACTTTTTGAATTATGACATTTTGTTTTTTCTTGAAATAAACTGAACATTTGGACAATTTGGCACATTTTTTGAAATAACAACACTTCTGTTTGTGTGCAATTTTAAAAACAATTATCCCATACATTTTACATTTTCTTCATTACATTTCATTAAGGACAGTCCTATCAATGTTATACAATGATAAAAGAACCATATTTCTACCATTTTGGCTTACAAATTAGTGAATTATATTCAAAATTTCGGAAACTTCCGGAAATTATCGAGGGCCATAACTTTTGACCCGAACATGCTTAAGATGTGTAAAAAATGTATTAAGTAATTCTCTTTCATGTTCTGCACTTCACTCAATTGACAAAAAGTGGAGTTGATTCCTTTTGGAATATAGCCCTTCAAATACTCCCTACTTTGTGACCAGAATATACAAGAAACCGACATCTCTATACTGTCCCATGATTGACGTATGTTTGTATACCGGCATATGACCTTTGAACCCCTACCGACTCACCTTGTGGAATAAGTAAATCAGGTACTTTCTCATGAAGTGAATCCATCACATTCTTAAGTGTAACCTGAAAATCAAATCAAACATTGTTTTAAATATCAAATGTGAAGGAATTGATTGCCAAAAGTTCTATAAGGAAAACAAACATAGGCAATGTGTGCATGTGTATTGTTTAGGGTGTAAGAAAATAAAACAAGAAAAAAGAAAGGAAAAGGTTTTTGATTTTTAGCGAAAAAATGGAAATAGTTGTTAAAGGTACAAAATGTAGGAAAAGCATGAGAATAAAGTATCGTCATACTTGCAAGGTATCTGCAGATCTCTTCTGAAACGTTTACCTAAGTGTGTGATATCCACCTTTGTATATCAACCTTTGTATTTACAATACCGTTGCTGTACATATCTATGTCTACCACTTACCTTAGGTTGTTTTGCCAGGTAGGCCCCTAATTTAAGCATCAATGCTAGACATTCTGGAGCCTGTTGTTAGAAAACAAAGAATTATAATCAATTATATTGCATTACTTTTAATGACCTAAGTCTGAAAAACAACAACACTGGTGGGCTGTTTTGTACAGTTTACCTGAATGTTATTTTCTGGATTTTTTGTTGTATAATTAAAAATAATAAGATAATTATTATTTCATGAACAGCACACACTTTGAGACCTGTATTTTTCAGTCTTCACATTTATAACCCTCATCGTGTGTATAATGTTTTAGAATATATTCTAGTTTCAAGCTAGGAACAATAGGAACACAGACAAATGTTGGATTTTACTGATGTCAGTACCATATATTCTTGACTGGTGGTGGTTAAGGGGGCTGTGCACCTTCAGGTACAGCCTCCGTAAAACTGCCGTAACTTCTTTATTATTCATTAAATCTATATAAAAGTATACATTTTCTTGCATACTTAGTAAATGTGAGGTTACAGGATGTGTTGCCAAATAGGGTCCCATTTTTCACCCTCTGGTAAAATGATGACCCCTTTTCAAAGCAATTTTTGGTAATTTTATGGGTCTAAAATCTTAGATTGTGCTTTTTTTTTCACCGAAATTTAAGCATAATCTGACAAATATATAGGAAAATTGTGGGTTTCCAGTAAACATATTGGTCCATTTCCCCTAAAAGTGGTAAATGTTTGGGTCAATTTTCATTTTGCTGGCGGCATATCCCTACCAAAATATATCTGAGTACCCCCCCCCCCCCCATCATCACTCTCTGACATATTATATTTCATTCATACTCTCCTCGTCAGGCATTGCATATTGTCGATGGATATCGGCACACATGTTGAAGCAATGTCAACTTTTATCCGTCAATATTGCGGGATGCCCAACAACTTCAGTATGAAAGAGCCTTTAGGGTTAGGGAGTGATGGTAACCAGTATTGAATCATAATATATGGTGCATTACTCCAATGTCTTTGCACCTGCACATAAATTCAGCCCCTATGACTAGAGAATACGCTGATGTTACCCTCCCTCAAGATGAGGTGACATAGAGTGTATCCTGCTGATATCTAATAAATATTATCCCTTACCGCTATATGGATCCCTTCCCTATCATCCCAATCATTGGTGTATATTCCCGCAGATTCTTTCCTAGCCCTCTAAGATCCAAATAAAATGGACAAACTTGACAAATTATTTCATTATAATTGTTAAATTGTGCTTTAAAAATGGTAAATTGTTCCTCTTGTATTTAAAATAATCTTCTTGCATGAAATTGTTCCTCTCAAAGAAAATGATCCCTCTTATCAAAGTTTCCACTCTAATATAAGATGCTCATATAAGAATCTTCCCTCTTACACATCACACATATTTTACTTAAAAAAATTACATTCATATATATGTCAACACCATATTATATCAAATAGTTGAATATTACTTGTCTTATTGGAAAAAAATCAATTAGCCATTTGATTTACCAGTTTCTCAATGGGCTCACTCGTCTCATACTCCTCCAATCTGGACGCGGGTAAATTCAGCACCCTGAAACTCCACTGGTTGAACAACCTTGTGGGTACATTACTTGAGATGACTAGGATCTTGCTCTCTTTGATGAGGCGTGTGTCGCCCGTCTCATCCATGTCTCGTAGATCTCGTATGATGGCCATCAGCATCTCACTTGATGACTGTAATAAAGGAACAAAATTTAAAGGTTAAATGAAAATTGTAAATTGGTCACAGTTCAATTTTTTTTTTTTTTCAATTTAAGGTTTAATAAACATATCATTATCGCAGCAAAATGCTGAATTACAACAATATTTACAATATGTAATATATAGAAAAATAGAAACAATATATTCATAGAAATAACTAAGCATGCAAAACACAACAACCCACCCCCTATTGGAAACAGAACTATAATGTATGATTTAAGAGTTTGACCATGTATGGAATTGAGCTACGAGCGTAACGCAGGGTACGTGTTTTAGGAACAGTTATTTTGTGAGCACTACGGAGAGTCATATTATGCACTTGTTCATCTCTAGATTTTGGTAACCAACCACGGAATTCATTAGATTTTAAAAGGGATTTAGCAAAGTTTAAACAAAGTTGGTCTCTACGGTTCCTGAGTTCCGGAATAGCACATGTTATTAAGGCATCCTGATAGCCTATGTAGTTAAAACCTAAGATGATTCTACACGCCCTCTTCTGAATACGCTCCAAATCATAGTGGAGATTTTCTGTCAGACCAGGATGCAATACTGGTAGAGCATACTCAAGAAGGGGGCGAACAAAACCAACATAGATTGTTACCAGGTCTTTAACACTTAGCCCATGCCGTTTTAGGATGTTAAGCATAAATAGCCGTCCACTTGCACGTTTCGTAATGTCACCAATGTGGGTGTTCCATTTCAGATCTTTAGCAATTTTTATGCCCAGAATCTTCACCGTGTCAGTGCAATGAAGGTCTTGATCATACAAACGGAGGGGGGTAAGTATCGGTGGATCCATCGCAAAGGTGACATCCATAAACATGCATTTGGTCGGGTTTAAATTCATATGATTCTCTGTAGCCCATTGTTCAAATTTATCCAAATCATGTTGGATGGTGGAAATTTGTTTTCCAAACACATTTTCTACAATAGTTAAATCATCAACATATTTCAAAGCGAGTTTATTTGGCTCCTCCACTCTGGCAGCATCATTAGCTAAGGCCATAAAGATTGTTGGACCATTCAACGTGCCCTGTGGGACCCCACCTGAGAGTTCACTCCAATCAGACAAAGTGTTATGGTATCTGACACACTGGACTCTGTTAGATAAGAAACTACATATCCAGGGTATGACCCCTGGTCTGGCTCCCATTTTGAGCAGCTTGGGGATCGCAATATTATGGTCTACCCTGTCAAAAGCCTTGCTGAAGTCCGTTATTATTATTCGAGATATTGACTTTGGTTTGTCAGCATGTTTTAAGATGTTATCAACAAGCTTTACTAAATAGTGTGAGGTAGACCTTCCTTTGCGATTCCCAAACTGCCCATCATCTATCACAGAATCAATGTCATTAATCAACCAGTCTGTGATGAATGATTCAGCAACCTTTGCAAAATGATCTGTCAATGAAACAGGTCTAAGTTGATTCCATGTAGGTGGGCTAGACTTGGGAATGGGGACCACAATTGCACGCCTCCATTGTGGAGGAACCAAACCTTCTTGAAAGGATGCATTCAAGATATCTGTCAGAGGTTTACTGAGCCCATAAGGGAATTCCCTGATTAATTTTGAGGGTATGCCATCTGGACCCCCTGCCTTTTTCCTCCCAATTTTACCAAGTTTGGCACAAACATCCCAAGGATAGATTTCCGGAAGACTTTCTGGTGCTGGTAGATAGGCAGGCAGAACTGAAATATCAAGAGCTTTCATATGAATACAAGAGTGTGAAAATGATAATTAACCAAACAAAATATGGGGCACTCAAGAATAAGAATGCACACAGGATTCATAACCAGCAAATAAAATTAATGGGGATATTTTGTCAGAGGACGTTTGTAGTTTGTAACATGTTAAGGGGTTGCTGGTGACACCAAGTCAAATCTGGACTGGTAGGGTAAGTGTTCAAGTCTAACACCTCTACACCACATTAGTTTACTAACCAAACAATTTTGTCACCATACATACCCTTCTTAGCTATCCATCATTGTGCAATGAGATTGACTGGAAAAAGTTGTGGAAACCAGCATAGACTTGATGTCAGGGTTTTTTGTGGTGTTTGGGAAGGTTAGGGTTAGAACTTAGAAGTGTACAGTTAGTAATTTTACCATTTTTGACCTATGACCTTCGGCCTTTGACACCTCTGTGTAACTTACCTCCACTAAATGAATATAGTGATTTGGGTAGACAAGCAGCATACCAGTAGCACCCTCTCCCTGGTAGTGATTCTGCCAATTCTTGAACTGTTTTTCATAATGAGCTGAAGGAGTTAAAATGCAAAACAGTTAAGAGTTATCAATATTGGAGACACAACTATGGGAACATAGTGTAATTGGTATGCGTTGCTTTGAAGACCACTCCTTCATCCTAGTTCTTAAAAGCCTTCTTTAAGACTCATTCTTTTCAACATTTGTAAACCACAACATTTGTATCTACAGCTCTTTTTTTTAAACAAATTGTGTTATAAACACACATATTTGGGAGGGGGGAAATCATGTTTTTTCAAAGACCCTGGATTTTAAGGGAAATAAGCTGTCACTTATGAGAAACTGAGTGGTACATTTAATGAAAGGTAAGTGCCCCTTGAATTATAATATTCACAATTAGACAATCTAATACCATTTTAAATGAAAAATGTCAACTTGACTATATTAAACACATGATAAGCAAACCCCAATCCATAACCGGTGGCTATCTTCAGTAGATAACAACCAGTATATGATACTTAAACCATGACAATCTTTTAAAAGATCCTGGATTTTAAGGGGGGAAACCTGTCACCTATATGAGAAACTGAGTGGTACATTTAATGAAAGGTAAGTGCCCCTTTGTTTATAATATTCACAATTATACAATCTAATACCTTGAAAAATGAAAAAAATATCAACTTGACTATAATATTAAAGACATGATATGCAAACCACAATCCATAACCGGGGTCTATCTTCAGTAGATAGCAACCAGTATGATACTTAAACCATGACTCAATATAGTACAATTACTATTCTAAGTATACTTACACTATGATATTAAACTACACAACACACCACAATGACTACCTTCAGTAGACAGCAACTAGTTTTATACTAAAACCATGATAAACAAACTCCCAACCTTGATTACTATCTTCAGTAGATAGCAATCAGAATATATTACTTTAATCATGATAAACCAAACACTAAAATTACCATTTGTTGCTACAAATGATAATTTTCAATAGCAGTCATACTGCAAACTCAAATTGTGAAGAAAAATAAACATGAGCACTATCTTCAATAATATTCTTCAGTAGCAATCACTCTACATACTGTAAAAAACTGGAAATTTTCGTGCGTGTACATTTTCGTGCTTCGCATATTTTGATCAATTTTGCTTGTTTTAATTTCGCGATTTTGAGCTTTCATACATAGACCTACATATAAAATGATTATTTTTGCACTTGTTGATTTTAGCGCGAAAATAATTGTAGCGTGAAAATTTCTACTTTTACAGTTCTCAAATCATGATGAAACCGCCAAATACATGAAGACTATTTATCTTCAATGAAGCAACCCACACAACATGATGGCTTTCTTCAGTAGATAGTGGCCCTATTATATAATAATCATGTTAACTAACCAACACACCTACCTGTTTGTACTATCTTAACTAGATAGCAACCCTGACCATACATTAAACCCACAAAACATGACAACTTGCTATCATCAGTAGATAGCAATTTTCTTATGAATTGAATTCATCACAAACATGATTGACTACCTTCAGCAGTTAGCATGAATACACCATGTATAACAGAGAACTAAACTACACACTTACCACCTAAATCTCTCTTGTCTTGTAACTCTTCACTAAGTTTAGCTATGTAGACTAGTCGATGTAAGAGAGATTTCTGTGAGAGAGAAAAGAGAGTATATAGATTATCATTGATGTAATCATGTTTGATAATGCCCTGAATCCGCAGTCCATTACCCGGCCAGCCCAATGTTCAAATGTCTGAATGGAGAAAAAGATTAGCGGAGGCAGAAAATGTTTGACATATTTTTTTTAAACTGTCAGTTACATTGATGCTGATACAATACCATGAGAAAGCAACCTTGTATTGCTATGATGATACAATTGCTAAGTAAACATGTGCAATTTCAATATCAGATGGATTCTAAAACCAAGTAAAGCTGACACAACATCTATCTACTGTAGATATTACAATGACATAGGCTCCTACCCGCTCTGGTACGTCCTTATAAACCCTATCAAGGTGATAATCCAACAAAGATTTCCTCGGTTTCTCCCAACTTTCCAGCTCTACCACCACTTTAGGTTTATTTGGTGGGAGCATCCCTTTAGGTTTACTGACTACTGGAACAGCTTTGGTGACATTTTTGCTGGGTTCATCTCCAGATTCAAAATTGTTGCTTGCCATACTGCCGTATCAACTGCACTGTATGGCTTGACTCCCGACTATATAAGAGAGTGCAAGTACACACAGAGTGCGACAACACAGGAAAACAGCCATCTGTCATCTTTTATGTATACCCTGGCAACCAATCTGGCAAACCAGAGGAGAGGAAGTGCTGCCAAGCATGAAATGTTTGTGTTACAGAAATGTTCACATCTTTCGGAAGTTGACGCGAATGGCAACAATATTATGTGCCAAAGTATTTTTACTCCATAATAATGATTGATGAAATAGTTAAATTTTCAGGCGATGGGCACTAAATTTAAAAAAGGTTATTGCTCAGCTACAAAAATATTAGTGCAATTGTATTTTAATACAATTGCACTAATATTTTTGTGGCTGAGCACTTAAAAGTGCTTTACTGGTTGCTAGACACATCGCAGCAGGTGGAATTGAATATTTGTCTTTTTTCTTTCAAGTTTACATCACAAAAGGAATGACATGATTTAAACCTATCAATAGTGTCATTCATTAGTACCTGGGGGATTGGGAGGGTTAGTGGTTATTACTACTCTCTATTTATAAAAAAAGAGAGTATATTTTTCATTAAAAAATCATTAAGAAATGTGCAATCTTGAATTGATATCTAGCACTACAAATATTCATATATCTGTGGTCTGAATTAAAAATCCAATCCAAGGTCAACTTTGGGGATAAAAGCCAAACAGGTGCTACTTTATGTAGTATTTTAATTGATTTTTGTTTGTTCATTATGTTCATTGAATAAGTGAAAGTGAATTCACAATATGCAAAAAGAAGGTGCTGTTTACTTAATCAATAACTTCAAATGACTATGTAGAGGAACTGGTAGAAAGGTTAACTACATGTAGGGCAACTAAAAGGGCAAATGGGGCAAGTAAAAGGGCAAATGAGGCAACAAAAAGGCAACTGGAGCAATTAAAAGGGCAAGAGGGGCAACTAAAAGGGCAAAACGGGTAACTAAAAGGGCAAATAGGCAAATAAAGAGCAGATATAACGGCAGCATAAGATAATACATCATTTAGAGAATAAAGGTTGTTTGATACTGTACAAGACCTGTGTTATATTGTCTGACATACAAGCAGGTGGTAGTATTATTATATGTTGATTAATAACCCTGGGCAAAAAACAGTCAAGAAATGTCATAAAATGTCATGAAACTCGAAAAAATGACAATATTTCAAAGTCCTTTTTTCACATTATTCAGGTAGCCTTAATGTGTTGAATTACAAAAATCAAGGAAAGCCCCCCTAACAATTAATATGTGCTTCAGGAGGCCATTCAGTAGGTCATTTTTAATGTTTGACATACAGAAATGTGACATTTCTGTATATCAAACATTACTGAATGGCTTACTGAAGCGCATATTAATTGTTAGGAGGGTTTTCCTTGATTTTTGTAATTCAACACATTAAGGCTACCTGAATAATGTGAAAGGACTTTGAAATATTGTCTTTTTTTCGAGTTTCATGACATTTTATGACATTTCATGACTGTTTTTATAACGGTTGTAACATTGACATACGTTACAACCGTTACGCATTCAGACAGTTCTCCAGACCCTGTTATTGATCAAAATTACCCCCAGTTGGTTTTGTTTCAAGTAATTGATGTCCGTCAACTGAAGAAATTAAGCACAACCCACATACATGGTCAACTTTTCAAGATTTAGCCTTTTATATTTTGTATGTCAAGATTGAAAAGTTAACGGTTGTAACATGTGTATGTCAAAAAAATGTTACAACCGTTACCATAGGGTTTGTGAACAAACAAAAAAAAATCAAAATTAAGCTAGGATTCTGAAATTTTGCTCGCTATTTCCCCGCTACTTTACATACAGCAGTGTTGGCCAAATATGAGCTAGAAAATCAATTTGAAACAAGATTTAGAGCCACAAAAACAAAACAAAAGGTATCATTACTGTGGAAACACCCATATGCAACATACACTCCCATAGGGCTAAAAGTACACAGGGCTATATTAGAGTGGTGTAGCTAGGTTTTTCGTATGGGGGGGGGGGGGGGGGGGGGGGGGGGGGGGGGCACTCAACTTTCTTTTGGGTAGGGGTGTGCTGCCCAGGGTCTCAAAAAGGGGTGGGGCTACAGAACTGAACTGAGTGAATTTATGACGAAAAATAGGGTCTAAGGAACTGATTTTTTCAAAAAAGTAGGTCTTGAGAACTGTTGTATAGTTAAATTTTGATTAGCAAGAACGCACATTTTTTATTTTTGTTTGTTTTTTGGTTTAGAACGCAAAATTTTCAAAGAATTGGGGCTTTGGAACGCAAAATTTCGCAATTTTTTTTAATTTTCAATAAAATTGGGGTCTTAAGAACTGATGCAGGCTCAAAAGGGGGGTCATAAGAGCTAGCAGCAGAGGGTGAAAAAGGGGGTCTTCAGCGCGGCACATACCTATACCCTTTTCCAATGTCAGTGCCTAAGTGAACACCATTCGCCCAGCAATACACACTCCTAGAGGAAGACATTCCACGTACAAAAGGCAGATTACCAAGACGTCACTATCTCATTTGACCTGAAACGGAATGACCAGCGTTCCAAAGTCTTCAATAAAGCTAACCGTACACTAGACCTCCTAAGAAGAACTCTAGGAGCATTCAGACAATTGGCGCTAACCTAGAGACTCAAGATTAAACTCTCAGTTAACGGTCATGTGAATGTGTGTCATGGTTAACTAACCTCAAGTCTATAGCTGGAATGTTAAACCTAAAAGATCTAGCGGTTAACTAGTCCTGAAGCACTAACCAAGAGTTAGCCGAGAGCGTGTATGCGGGCATGTATGCCGTGTATAAATCTTTCAACTACATGATAACCATGAATGAGATTAGCAGAGGGTCAACTTATTAAATCCGGATAACTGAGAATCGCGCAACCTTGAATTAGTCTCCAAGCTACCGCAGTGGTTTCTCTAGACTTGAAGCTAAGATTGTCGTTTGGACAGGCACTCTGGACTGTATAATGTTTTTAAGCTCAAGACTAGCAACCGTATCTGAACAGGCCTTCTGTCACCTTACCAACAAGAACTGATCTTGGGCAGGGCTTGGGCTATTATACTCCTGTCAGATGACCATGTCCTGTCGCCAACAGTTTGAGGTGGTATGCCTAGTGACTCTCTCCTCAGGGATTTGATGTATGTCAAGAACTTCTTTGGGTTTGAGTCTAGCTTGGACCTATGACATTTGCCTTGTAGTCTTCGTGGCTGTTGCGTAGAAGGTTTGTCACATCATTGCATTGCCTTTTGTACGCATTCCAAATTTTTGCTCTCAGAGGTTCGTTTGCTTTCTTAGCCCTCTTGTAGAGCTGGTCCCACTATACGGGAATTAATTCATTCAGTCTTCCCAAGGCCAAGGACAGTCATCATATGGAACACACTCCCTGGCATAGTTCTGACTGCACCTACCCTGGGAGTCTTCAGGGGGCACACCACTAAATAACTCCCCCATCGAAATACACATGTTTCGGCCTTTTTACAAGACCATATTTTTACCCCACGTAACAATGATGGAAGTTTTTATTTCGCATGAATGTATTAGATATGTGTTGAATTTTATTTTAAACTTGATTTTTCTTGACCAATCTAGATCAACCTTTTCGCTACGGACACCTAAACAGCGCCCTCTTCATTTGAAACCGATATTTTCGCTTCCTCACCGGTTCCGGCAACGATATCCTTCCGCAGCCTAGGCACCCGTGCGTATTCAATTCCGACGATTTTTGATCACATTAGCAATGCTGAGGTTCTATTCTATCTTTTTCATAAAAAATAAGCAAGATTTACTTCTATTTGCTTCTCCTGGGACGATGATCAAATTGATATTAGGTACTATTTCTCCGAACCATACACCAAACACGCAAGGATTTAGTGTAGTGCCCCTTCAGGGGAGGAGGAGTCTCGTCCAGCCTGTAATCTACAGATGGAATTTTAATCGCACTTCGTCAAGTTCAGTACTCTCTTTGAGTTCAACAGTTTGCTCTCATCTTCTGCACACTCTAGTCTAGTCTATTAGACCAGGCATTCTCAAATGGTGGCGCGTGCGCCACTTGTTGCGCATCAAGGCATCCTAAGTGGCACGAGAGTGGTTAAAATTTGTTTTAAAAATAAATCATATCATGATATAGCCAGATTTCATAGGCCTATGACGGTCAGATGTATAAAGACAGCAATTTTTCACACGCTGCGCGCGCATGTGCCCTCAAAAGAGTAATATTAGTTATCATGTTGCCTACATATGTTAAAAATATTTTGTGAAGGAAATTTCAATTTTGCCATTGTAAATTCTAAAAAATATAACCAAGTAGACTAGTAGAGCTTCAACAAGTTGGTTACTAAAATGTGGCGCATCAGTAAATCTAGTTGAGAAAGCCTGTATTAGACTATGACTGAGTTAGTGAGTAGTGAGTCTATTCGGCAATATTTTGTTCCTGTTTTTTGTGTTTGTGTTTACTATAAGTTATACTGTTAGCCCCTCCCTGTATTTCTGCACTGCACGAGATCAATACCAGCACCCTTGGCATTTGCGTCCTATTTGAGGATCCTGCTAAGTATCAACGTAAACGTAAACGAAGTAGAAAGGGGTCGGAATAAACTCACGTCCTTCAAATCAAACTCATTCTCAACAACAAATACCTTTGTGTAGCCAGCGTCATCACCGAAACATTGGGGGCGCTATATAAGAGGTCCCGTTTTAACTCGGAAGTTGTGACCGAATATTAGCGACGTTTACCGATCGCCAGGTAGCGATTCGGCATCGGCGCATGGATATCGTTGTATGGGCAATTGTGATTTGGTTCGTCGTCACACGAGGTTGCAAATTCGGAATGGATGACTTTCGCTTCGATGTACAAAAAGAATCATCACGATAGCTGTTGCCGTTATCGAGATACGATTTCCCGAAAAAGGTAAATTTTTCAACAATTTTATAGTGATGTTTGACCGTATATTACACCTATATAGGGTAGAGTGTCGATGTTTTTGTTGTGAAAAAGCGATTCCCCGTATATTATTTAGCTTAGAAATCATCTTCACTGAATAAATACTAGCCGCGGTAAGAAAATACTAGGCCCGACAAATGGGAATATGGGGTCAGATTGCCGCGGATTTCAATTTAAAAAAAATCGAGTTTTCTGATTGTTGTCAATGTTGAACTGCGGTATTGAAAAGGTTAGCTACCAACATAAAATGATGTTTAATCATGATAAACATGCTTTATTGTATTAATTTTGTGGTACCAACATAACAATTAACATGGACATTGTCAACACAACCACAACCCACTCACAACCCAGTCACCAATAAGTCAAGTCACCTCAACTCTAATGCGATGCAGTAACCTGCTTTATTGGAGTATAAACAAATCCAGATCCAGATCCAGATCCAGATATAACTGAGATTGGCGACAAGACGTTCAAACCCGGCTGAACGTCCCTTTCTTATAACAATAGATTCTATACAGACCAACAATCATTTGTTGTCACCTTTGTCTGGCGTCTCTGAAATCTTTATAATCTCAATCCACGCAATGTTTCAATAGTGATCACGTGATATTGTTATATTGATACACTCCGTTTAGGCCTATATTAGGATAATTTATCAAAATTTCAAAACTGTCAGAATACTTTGATTTTGATTTCATCTGAAAGAGCTTTAAAAATGCAAGAAAATGAGGGGTCCCCCAGCATCATAGGGTTATGGTAACTTAAGTTATCGCAATTTATATGGTCGTAAAATAAGCCCATTTTGATATGCTAAACGGTACAATAATGTGTGACCATTCCAGTACACTGCAGACACTGTATTAAGGCTTAAGCTATGGGGGAAATGGGAAAGAAACTGTGAAAGCTATATCTTGAAAATAGTACACCTGATTGAAGCCAAACTTGCAGTGGGACGGTCATCTGAAGTGTTCGCGTACTTGACGCAGCATAAATTTTACAATTCTACGCTACGACAAAGGTAATTAATATTCAAAATGGCCGCCATGTCGGCTTGTTCGGGCGGTTATTATTGTAGTATCATCTAACTTGTCAATAATGTGACCTTCATTTGAAGCTAACCAATGCACAAATTATGCATGAATTATATCTTGGCAAACATCTGTACTACATGTATAATCTAATTACATATTCAAAATGGCCGACAATTTTCAAAATGGCCGCCATTTCATTAAAATGACTGACATTTCATCATATTTGACCGATGTTTTTATCAAAATGAAAGGCGTTTAATAGAAATAATACAAAATTTCATTTAGTATCACAGAACTGAGCATTTAATTCAGATCTGAAAGTAAATAATACAAACTTATATCAATTCTTAACTCATAATCCATCTAATTTTATGTGTATTGTCATTTTTCTTTTCAGATAATAGCAAGATGACATTTGCATTCTATTGAGCCTGATCGCTACTTCCATTCATGGGATCGCAGGTTTCGATCACACCGTTATTTAGATGATCAGCCATCAACATTGAATTGGTCCAGATGAGGTCTCAATCTGCAATGAATAGAGCACTGAAAATCTCTAAACATTTCATCTTTGTGCATTCTCAAATGCCCTAGTCGGACGGACAGTATCCAGACAAATGACGATACTCTTGTACCAGTTCAACAATGGAATACATTGCTCATTTACTCAAGACTTGCATAATAATTGTAATTAAGAAATTGTTGCATAAAGCAATACTAGCATCATAAATAAAGAGATAACAACTGTGTAATAAAAAGAACATCTGAAAATGTTGATAGCTTTGTAGTCTTTTATTTTTCTTGTTGATGGAGCTCCCCAGACCCCGCCCTCATTTTTCCTGGGACTGGGATTTATCATTTTAAAAAGTGATCTGTGATTGAAATTAGTCAACAAGGAATGATGCAAGGGTAAGGGTTTTATCATATATTCCTATCAACTCCAAGTACAGATTATCTGATAGCTTTTGCTCGGCAATATTTGTAATTCAAAATGTTTCAAACCAGGCTTTGGCATTTGTCGTCACTTTTAATTTGAATGACATTGTCAATAGCTACGCCATATTTAAAAATAAATAAAGACCATTTGAAAATATTGAAGTCAACATGTCATATTATAATCAAATCATCCCTTTCCAGTAATAAATTCATCCTCCTGAAAGTTCTATTTATGAGTTTCTGTAATAAACCTATCTTTTATAATGCTCACCCCTATACAAGAAAATGGTATCACCCAGAGACGTATAAACACATCGTGTATAGTGGAATAGTCCATTTAGCGATGGGTATTGTTAGTTAAAAACATGGTGAAAAATACAGTAAATTCCATGTTTATTTTGGACCAAAATGTACCAAATACCAGTTTTACATTCAAAATACATGTCATTATAACGTTATAACAACAACTAATGAGTGTGTGACGTACCGTGATTAATGGGTGATTATTTACCAGCGGGTCAAATTTTCGCGATCTCATGATCAACATTAGCTTTTTCGGGGTTCGAAAATTCCACATGGATCACTTTTTTGACAGGTGAAGTAAAGTTTTCTAGATTAAATACCGTATGGTGTATCTCTTTCTTTTAGTTTTAAGCTACGTTGAGACCATCTAATACCTCAAATCTGCTATCAAACTATGAGGTTGAAAATTGCGAAAATCGGGCCTCGAATACCGCGATGTTGACAACTCGCACATGTATACTACGGTCGAATTCGGCATGGTTCATCGTAATTTTTATCAATGAAAACCTGACAATTAAGATGGAATCCAATCCGGGCACTTTTGGTGACCGCATCACTGAGAAATAACCGTATCAATCCGCTCGTTCCATACAGAGGTATAGGCAACATTTTCGCGATGTCGGTGAAGGTCCCGGATGTTGGCTAATTGGTCACAACAAAATGCCTGATTACGCATATCGCGGAGTGCGCCCTCTACAAATAGTTCGATAATATATCTTACCTATATCAGGCATGGCAGGATCCGATTAAATGTCAAAGCGAGCCGCCCTCTATTCTAAATTGTTTTTTAAATAAAACTATTTATCAACAGTAATAATATAATCTGGTTTAAAAAAGGGTAAACAGAGACCAGGCATGACAATACAGACAAGTCGATCGATCGATTGGTAATCGATGACTTGATGATTGGTTTGCTAGTAGTTGAAGTGGAAGTGTGTGCATTGTCTGACAACAAATGATTGTTGGTCTGTAAAGAATCTATTGTTATAAGAAAGGGACGTTCAGCCGGGTTTGAACGTCTTGTGATTGGCGATTGGACTGTAAAAGAAGGTAATCATGACTGCCGAATTTGACAACATTTCCGATATTTATTTAATGGTACAATAACAATCTACGTATTCTCTGAGATTTGCAAGGTGATATTTCACACAAATAAATAACCAATACCAGATACAAATGTTCTACCTTATTAAGTGCTCTATTTCGTTCTTCAATCACTTCTAATAGATTTAATCTCGCACTTTCGTACATAGAATCTGCCTTAAAATCTCCCATCGCGGATTGTTTCTCGTAGCAACCTGATAAGGTCAAAGTTCATTGTGACTCTTTCACTAGTTGTATTTCATAAAAGTATAATTCTATTATTAAAAATGTTAAATGTAACTTATAAACAGCAAAATATTGATCTTATATATTATCTTAAAAAATATAATTATATGCAATATAACGGTATAATTTTAGGCCGCAAAAGTTAGCGACGTAAGAGGGCGACTGAGAGTAATACAGGAATCTCATTTTCGGGAGCTCGAAGATGAAAGGAAAATAGTTATTGCCGACGCTTTGGAACCCGATTGCTTATGTTGACGGAATAAATCGAATTCAAAATTAGAAACCAGCGCAGTGCAGGGGGTAACTTAGACTACATCCCCCAGTCTTCAATATTACCGTACGGCCGCTAAAGCTGTACTAAATGTAGAAGACTGGGAGACACACAGGTAAAAAAGTGGCGCATTTCAGCTCATGAATATTTACCTTATTTAGAAATTACGTCACGAGATAATGTTAATTTCGTTGGTTTGGGCTGGTTTGGGCGCTGATTAATTAGAGTGGCCAGGGAATTGAAATGACCAACTGACCGAGAAAAACGCAGACATAAACAAACATCGGTGCCGGAAATCGCGGCAGGTTTGTCCAGAACTTCTTCAAGTAATACTTTAAATAGTAATGTTTTTAAGGAAGATCCGGAAAGAATTACTAGAGCAGTTATAAAAACAAGAATCTTGGCCAAATAGTTTTCATGAAAATTGTTAATTTTATATACAGCGATAGGATGATTTTATTACGTTGAAAATAGTTCGTAGGTCTATGATAAATTTTATATTTTAGGCCTATAAAAAGCCTATCACAAAAGCTGATCAATTTTCCTTCTTAAAAAATCCTCCGGTGGTTTGCCAATTGAAATATGAATTTGACAGAGAATACCTATAGGCTTTCAATGTACTTAGCTTGGACAGAAACTGCCTCCAATACCAAACGAATGAAGAAGTAATTGTGCAAGGAGTCCTAGCTTCCCTTAGTATTAGAAAACATGTAACATGGCTAAGCCTACATTCTATTTTCAGAAAATCCGACACTTTTTATATTTATGTCGAGCTGTGAGTGAATGCAAAAATCAAATACAATGAGATGAAATCCCTTATTTCACAGACAATCAGACTAGATTTTACTTCTCTTCTCTGTGAGTACCATTCATGACTACATACATGGCGCGGTGATACAGTTTTACGCATGCAGCAGCATGTTTTAAATAGTGTTACTGTTAATAACATCTTCTTCGCTTCAGTTCACATGTTCAATAAATAGCAGGACATTTGGGTAAATTCAGTTTTTGAAGGAATATGTTGCGCACAATGTTGGTATTTTTCTGAAGCGTCTAGTTTTTGCGCTTTGCTCACATGCTTATAGTTCAGTCAGTTCCAAATTGGCAAAACTTGTTTACGCGCAATGTGGTAGCACAATGTCGCAGTGTCGTTGTTTGCGTGTGCCAAAATCGGCACTTATACGCTTGGATTACTTTTGCGCGTGGATAGATAAAAACCGAATATTTCTCGCCAATTTGGAACTGATCGAACTATATGGGCCTAACCTGGTTAAAAATACCATGTTGCTGGGCATGACTCTGAGCAAGAGAGAAACTCGTCGTCGATCGATGTCTTGAACTTGAACTTGGCTTACCACATTGTAAACGTCTTATCTGTCAAGAAACCGTTTAGAATCGTGCTGCTCTACTAAAATGACTCCATTTGAAGGTTATCTTTGCTGCAAGATACTAGACTGCTTTTATTTTGGCAGATAAAATTTGATGGATTTTTGTGCATAGAACCAAATTTCACCGAGCTTTGCAAGTATCACTAGTATTACTAAGTAGTAGAGAATGTTGTGGCAAGGGTTGGGGGTCCCAAATCCAAGTGAATTCTGTTAACAACACTCTGATTTTTCTGCATGTAAATTACCAAATCCAAGATGGCGACCAATGTAAACAATGACATCGCGGCGGGAGATCCAAACCCCCAAAACTCACTCAAGTTTAAACTCAGTCAACGTGGACTAATCCCAATAACAGAACAGAAGCAAGCTCAAAAGGCAAATGATGATGAAGAAATGCGTGTTTGTGGGAAATGTGATAAGGAATTTCACGACTATAAGCTTGAAAGTGGCAGTCCCTCGGCAGTTATATGTGATATCTGCAAAACCTCCTATCATCAGAAGTGCGGTGGCCTATCAGATGAACTATTCAAATTGGTCAAGAAGTTTGGTATGCAAGGTTCTCACGAGATTCCCTGGCACTGTAGAGTATGTAAGAAGTATGCCAATACATTAATGGGAGAAATGGTAGACTTAAGAAGACGACAGGATAACCTAGAAAAGGAAGTAAGTCAAATGAAAGACCAACTAAAATCATTGGCAGAGGACAACCAAAACACAAGCCACGATGACCAGAGCTTACACAAAGCAGTGAAAGAAGTACTAGAACAAGACAAACGTCAAATGAACATAGTTATTAGTAACATGCCAGAAATCACTAAATCTAGTACATCACGTGCTGTGCTGAAATCTGTAAAAGACTTGTTCCAAGGTAAGCTTGATGTACATGCCAACGAAGTAGAGAAAGTAGACATCATTCCAACAGAAAGACTCAACCTCGTCAAAGTCCAGATGAAATCCAAGAAGGCAAGACGAACAGTGCTAATGAATGCAAAGAACTTGCGAGACGATGAAGTATATGGAAACGTCTACATCAAACCTGATCTTACCTACGACCAAAGACAGAAAGAAGCTGATTTGCGACAAGAACTTCGAGACCGCAGAGATGATGGAGAAAAAAACTTGCGAATTGTGAGGGGGAAAATAGTAACAAGAAGATCCTCCTCACCGGAACCCCAATAAAACCAAACCACAAAAATGCACATGTAAATAAAGCACCAGGCACCATCAAGCACCCAAATTCCAGTTATTCGTCTACTACACAAAAACCTTTGAAGGAAAGTCACCTCAAAGTGTGCTCGCAGACGTACACAAATAAATCCTACGCCAAACGGTCCGACTCAAGTCAAGAAACTGGAAAGAAAGACAACGTTCCAGTAGACAAAGACAAGACAAGTAGCAGCATGGCCAGTAGTCATAAGAATGGATCCAACAAGAAAGTTCATCCAAATGGCTCGAGCAAGAAATGCAAAAACATATCACATAACTGTTCTACACATGCGCAAGCGGGTGTCAGAAAGAAACTGAAATGCACGTTCACCAACGCACAAAGTCTAGTAAGTAAAAGAGACCATTTACAAGGTTATATCGATCTGGAATCACCCGACATTGTAGGAATAGTGGAAACATGGCTAACCTGTGACGTAGCAGATGCCGAGTTACAGATCCCTGGCTACCAAATTACCAGATTAGATAGACGGAACAAAGCTCATGGTGGAATAATCCTGTATACAAGGGATGGTATCGAAGTACAACTCCGTGAGGATCCAGAGTTATTGGAATACGAGGAAGCGTTATGGTGTGACATCTCATGTCAAGGTACAGAACTAGACATGCTACTAGGAGTTGTATACAGAAGCCAAAACAACACCAATGAACAGAACGACAGTCTCAACCAGGTTCTTAAACACCTAGGGAATGATCGCAAGGATATTATGGTCATAGGAGATTTCAACTACAGAGAGATTAAGTGGGAAACCATGGAAGCAGGATCAGGAAGAGCGGAAGCATTCCTTGACGTAATCCTAGACAACTTATGGTCCCAACATGTGACAAAGCCAACTAGACTGAATTCACTACTCGACTTGGTAATTACATCAAATCCAGATATGGTCGATGAAGTACACGTCCAAGCACACCTAGGCAACAGTGACCACAACATCATAAAGTGGGACATGAACTACCTAATTGAGCCAGAGAATTCAGCGCCAAAAAGAGACTTTAAAAATGCCAATTATGACAACATGAGAGATCAAATGAAACAAGTCAACTGGGAAGGCGACCTTGACAATAAATCAGCAGAACAAGCATGGAATCTTACCAAAGACAAACTTCAACAAATGATCCAAGATCATGTACCAATGAAACAACCTGCTAGAAAAAAGAAGGCACTATGGTTGACGAAGAAAGCTCAGCGAGCTATTCGCAAGAAACAAAGAGCATGGAGAAAATACCAAAACAGAAAAACAACAAAGACCCTGGAACATTATGCAAAGTGTCAGAGAGAAGCAAAACATGAAGTAAGAAAGGCAAAAAGAGACTTCGAAAAGAAACTAGCACAGAACATTAAAGAAGATGCCAAGAGTTTCTATGCGTACGTAAGATCGAAACAAAAAGTCAAGGATGCCATTGGACCACTGAAAACAGATGCAGGAGTGACAATACCACCGGGCCAACAAACAGCAGATGTGTTAAACGACTTCTTTGCCTCAGTCTTTACAGAAGAGAAACAAGATGTACCCTCAACCGAACCTATCTACAAAGGCCCTGTTGACGAGAAACTGCAAGATATCACCATCACTATTGACTGTGTACGAGAGAAACTGGAAAAACTTGACCCATCCAAAGCTGCCGGCCCAGATGGAATCCCACCTTCACTGCTGAAAGAACTAGCAGCTGAACTGAGCACCCCACTCACCTACATCTTTAACCAGTCTCTAGCAGAAGGGGCTGTCCCAACCGATTGGAGAACTGCGCACATTGTACCAATTTTCAAGAAAGGCTCTAGAGCAAAGCCAGGTAACTACCGTCCTATTAGCCTCACATCGGTCATCGGCAAAGTCCTGGAAAGTATCATCAAAGATCAAATAACCGACCACCTGGAAAATCACAACTTGCTCCACAACACTCAACATGGCTTCAGAAAAGGAAAGTCCTGCACAACTAACCTACTGGAATACCTAGAGACAATCACCAAGTTAGTAGATGAAGGCACCCCTGTAGACGTAGTCTATCTTGACCTAGCCAAAGCCTTTGACACAGTGCCACATAACAGACTTCTCGCTAAGATCAAGGCGCATGGTATTGATGGAAAGCTACTACTCTGGATCCAGGCCTGGCTAGCTGACCGAAAACAGAAGGTTGTCACCCAAGGAGCAGAATCTGGATGGAAACAAGTGACCAGCTCGGTAGTTCAAGGATCAGTCCTAGGCCCACTCTGCTTTCTTATTTACATGAACGACTTGGAATGCGGTGTCAGTAAAACCTCCACTGTAAGTAAGTTTGCTGATGACACAAAACTAGTCCACCCAGTAAGTACAGACAAAGACATAGAGGACATGCAACAGGACATCGACCACCTCCAAAACTGGGCCGATGATTGGCAGATGAGGTACAATGCTGATAAATGTGGAGTCATGCACTTAGGATACCACAACACTCACCACACTTACCACCTGGGGAACACAGAACTGAAAGAGACAATGGAAGAGAAAGACCTGGGAGTCCTTATAAACAAGTCGCTCAAAGTCTCCTCACAGTGCGCAGCTGCAGCCAAGAAGGGAAACCGAGCGTTGGGCATGATTAAGAGAAACTTCGCTTACAAAAGCAAAGAGGTAGTGATGAAGCTCTACAAGTCCCTAGTTAGACCCCACCTCGACTACGCAATACAAGCATGGAGCCCACACATGGAAAAAGACAAGAAACAACTTGAGAAAGTCCAACGACGAGCTACCAAACTTATACCCAGCCTAAAAGACCTATCATACGAGGAACGTCTATCACAAGTGCACCTGACCACATTAAATGAAAGAAGAGAAAGGGCAGACCTCATCCAGACGTACAGAATCATGAATCAAATCGACAAGATAGACCCCGACAAAATGTTCAAAAAGGCTGAGCATCTGAGCACGAGAGGACACTCACAGAAATTTGCCAAGTCCCGATCCAGACTCGACGTCCGCAAATATTTCTTCAGCCAAAGAGTAGTGGATAGATGGAACCAATTACCTGAGAGTGCCATCAAAGCCCCCACACTCCTCTGCTTCAAGCAGAATCTAAGTCACTTGGGTTTTTAATGGGCAAGTAAGCCTCCTTAACCCTGCCACACTTCTCATCGATTACTACACAGATGAAAGGTGTGGCCTTCAAGGTATGTTCAAGGTATGTTCAAGGTTAATCTATTGTTAAAAATCAATCCCAAATTGCCTAAAAATGTGTACGTTTTTGATCTCTCCACACGCAAAAGCAATACTTGTATTAAAGCGAACATGCACGGTTTAGGCCCATGCGCTTGTTGGGCTGATCAGGTTTTGAAGGAATATGTTGCGCACAATGTTGGTATTTTTCAGAAGCGTCTAGTTTTTGCGCTTTGCGCACACGCCTATAGTTCAGTCAGTTCCAAATTGGCAAAACTTGTGTACGCGCAATATGGCGCGCAATGTCGTTGTTTACGTGTGCCAAAATCGCACTTATACGCTTGGATTACTTTTGCGCATGGATAGATAAAAAACGAATATTTCTAGCCAATTTAGAACTGATTGAACTCGTTAGGCCCAGCCTAGTTAAAAATACCATGTTGTTGGGCATGACTCTGAGCAAGGTTAATCTATTGTTAAAAATCAATCCCAAATTGCCTAAAAATGTGTACGTTTTTGATCTCTCCACTCGCAAAAGCAATACAAGCGAACATGCACGGTTAAGGCCCATGCGCTTGTTGCGTTGATGTGTGCCTACACCCCTAGTATTAATTCGCTGCTGTAAGGAGGCTTGCCAATTTTGTGGTCATCAAATACGTACTAAAGGAGGCCTTGCCTATAAACTATATAATTCAGTTTCTAAATGAACAAATCTGAATGGCATATCGTAACCAGATGTGAGACTATTTTAAGGCAAAATCATCCATAGACAATCTTGTTAGAGACCGATCATTACGCATTCCAATATACATGGTGCGCTGAAGCCGTACCTTGACGGCGGTCAATATCGGCATCATTACGACGGTCAATTGCTTGCGTAGCTTGCCTTCGTTCTGATGCAACTTGTGCGTTGAGCGTATATAATTACCACGCCCACATCTAAGCTTCCGCTAAAATCTTTTGAGCATCTTGAGCAGGCTGATCATCTGTGTGTTGTTTGCGTGCACAGTGTTTCAAATTTGTTCAATTTTTAATTAGATTATACATGTAGAGCTAGCTGATTTTTTACTCAGAAAAAATGTGAGCTTAACTTCAATGTTTACTATCAAAGCCCTTCAAGTACATGAAGCGACACCGTAGATGCAGTATGCACAGCCTGCTCACGACATGCTTAATAATTGAAGCCAACTAACTCACAGTCTAACCATGACATCAATAAGCGATTCTGCAAAAAAAATGCTAGTCTCATCAGGCTGCACCCAAGCTCATATTGATAAAATATTTTTCTGTAACTACAATGCTTTTAATTCAATGTAATATTAATAATTTGTATTTTTTACAGGAAATGAAGATCCATAACTCAGTTTTCCAGAAAGATTTGAAATCTAGGTATTTTGGCTGATCCTGCTGACTGGTAAGCAAGCGTAGCTTAGTGACATTTTCCTATCACTAATCATAAATGGACCAGACCTTCGTTTAGTGAGAACATGATCATTTACAGACTCAACTGTTGGTGTATGGACAGTACATGCAGAGCATTGAAACTACATACTGAACCATATTAAAATTAATACAATCTTTTGTCATATTTGTAGTGGCGTAACATCCCATAGGCTGGGCACTGGGCAAATTAGGATGTGTATTAATTATCCTGGGTGAACTGGCTTCCTGGGCAGGAAAACAAAACAATTGCCAGCCCTTAGCGTTCTAATTGGTAAAATCTACTTTTTGACCTAGAAAATCTATCCTGTCTAAGATTTTCCCCCTCCTATGAAATCATAAGCAACTGATTTTTAGACTACTAATTTTCTCTATCCAAATATCATGGTTTAGATTTAAGGTTAATTATTTTACCGCAGATTATAATGTTTTAAGGGTACTAAATGAAATTGTAAACATCTGTTATTTCTGTTTTTGTTTACAGGTTCTGATGTCTGAATTTCTTCAAGCCATCTGTGTGGCATAGGCTGATGGTTCTCACCTGATGCTCCTCTTTGATTTATGACTCCAAAGATCTTTTTCCCTGAGACTGTTGAGTTTAACCTGACACCATAAAAGAAGAGGCTGATAAAGGGGGGGAAAGTTCTTCACATTGCAAAGAATTTTGCTAGAATCTATGGATTCTCCTCCATATATAAAAAGTGTTAAAATGTTATCTTTCAAACATCAACTAGGATTCTTGCAGGATTCTGAGAATGAAGGATTCTCATCACATTTCATGCCCTTTTTAAGGACTCAAAGAAGTTTTTGATGGGATTTGGTGAATTTATCGAGTGCTGTAATTTTTGAACTATTAATCAAATGCATATAAAAGTATACATTTTTGGAAAGGATTTGGGTCAGAGAATATTTGGCGTCAATTTTGACCAAACATTTTTTGTTGTTGAGAAAATCACAAAAAATCACTTTTTTGATCAAATTTATTTGGGACAAAATTATTTTTGAGTAAAAAATGCCCAACATTGCTTGATTATACTATTAAGACACAAATCTAGTGCTGATTTTCTCATTTTTTTCTTTTATTAAACCCTAACCCTACCAAAATACCACGACTGGGCACGCTGGTACCACCCGGCGTGGAAGTTTTTCAATGAAAAAATGGACCCAGCCCATACAGGGTGAGTCAAAAAAACTGCAATAGTGGAAAGAATCCATTTTGATTTCAAAACCATGTTGAATTTTGAAACTTTTTAAACGTGGCAAGAATGACATGTTTGTTCCTAACTTTGTGTAAAAAGATGAAGTCGATTGCATTTTCTGTTTTTCTTTGGTGACCCTCTTTGCCGCACACTCCAATGTACGTGTTTGTCCACGAACACAGTGATTTTCAATTGAAATGGCACACATTGCATTTTCATATTTGAATATCCCGCCAACAAAAAATTGGAAAGGTTCAGTTTTTCATCCAAATTTAGAACATTATTTTACTCAAAAATTGTTAGCTTGTCCCAAATAAATTTGGTCAAAAAAGTTTTTTTGTGATTTTCTCAAAAAATCAACATTTTTTGTCAAAATTTATGCCAAAAATGGATCCTCTGACCCAAATCCCTTCCAAAAATGTATACTTTTATATGCATTTGATTTATAGTTTAATAATTACAGCATTAACAAAATTCAAAAAGTGACTTCCTTGAGTCCCCCCTTAAAGTTGTGCAACCCAATCAAATCCACTTTTTCCCATTTTGTTTTATTAGTAAGAAAACAGCAAAACTTTATGCCTGAGAGATGTTTCCTAAGAGGCTATGTGGAAAAGTGTGGTATTACCTACCACACTGGACTGCACTGCACTACTATATGGTTCTGTGAGAAAATTTGAAATGACTCTTATCAACTTTTAATAAGACTATTTTTGATAGTACCTTTATGTAGAACCAATGTGTAAAACAAATTGGGCCAGTACGTCACTTTACCATAAGGCAACGAAAAAAGAAATCTTGTTGTACCGACGGTCCTGATCGACCAATTATTTTAGAAATCTGTGAAATTTATTTTCATGTGCAAATGAAAATAGACACCCAAAATGTTTTTGCTTGCCAAAAAAAAGCTACTTTAAACAATTTTGGGGGATTTTTACAGCTTTTCTACAGTCATTTTCAAGGGAAAATAATAAAGAAAGAAAGTCTGACCGACAGACCCGAGACATTCGTTTGCCCGTACAAGAGGGTTTCTTTTTTTTTTCATTACCTAAGTGTGCAAGCTTTTCAGTGATTGATACCTAGTTTTGGAAAGTTCATGTAATACTTGTGAAAATATGATGGAAAAGGTACATATTCTTTTCAATTGTCCTTACTTTATGTCTCAAAATAAGCCTGGCCTACAATGATGTACCTTATAACAGGAGTCATTATTTTAATGTCTCAATGAATTATAACTACCTGTGCATGTACATAGGCCTATTAAATAAATTAAGAGCAAAATATGTTACCAGTATTCATGTTTCTATTCCAATGATATGGTTTGAAATTTATTTGTAATCAGGAAGATTTCTCATATAAAATAAAATATTGAAAATAAAAACAACTTTGTGATTCTCTTTCCTTTTATTAAAGGTACATTCAGTGATTTCAAAACAAGATTTCTTTCAAAAAATTCTCTAAGAAATTGACAATGGTCCTTTATTTTCTTTCAGAAATGTTGTAAATAGGTAGAACTACCCACTTTTGACAAAATTCTAAATATATTGTTATTTTAAATGTCAAAATTTATGAATTTTCAAAGATATACTAAATTGGTGTCTGCACGTCATCATAAAGTAAAGTTGATCATTTGGGATAGATAGTGAATGCCATTTATTTGCAAAACGTTGGTTGCTTTCCTTCTATGAATAATAGTAGAGGAAAGCATTTGGGGTTTTGTGAAAAAGTGGTGTTTTTTTACTGGGTGTGCCTTTAATCCTTGTATTGAATAATTCAATCTTACCAATGCATTTATTGCATGTACATTTAAAATGTGGATTACTTTTCTGGCATCTACTAAAGATATGTGACACATCACTAGAAACCAACCAGTTGTCTACAAGGCTCGATCATCTGCCAATAATTACAAAAGTTGAGGTGTTTTTTTAAATTTTCAACTGTTAGAGTTGCATGCATAAAACCGGTGTTCCATAGTCAATTTTGACAAATTAGGTGTCAATTTAAAGCTAACAAACAGTTCTTTAACATGAATTTCAATTGTCATATATGGAGACAACTGGTCTGTCTGTTTCGATGAGATAGGTCACATATATTTAGTCTTCTCATGCCATAATGTGGCAACAAATGTACATCCTGCTATCTTCAGAAGACAGTAAGAGCATGTACATGTATCTACCTGAAAATAGCACCTGCCTATAGCGGGTAATTGCATGGGTGAAGATGCAAATGGCGGGTAAAAAAAATCCAAACTCAGTGTAAGTGAATTACACTGGCTGGTGGATTTTTTGTCGGGCAAGTATTTTGTGAGTTATACCTGCCCGACTGGCTGGTTGAAAAATATCTGAGAGTTTCAGCCCTACTCATTACCATGCAAGCATGATATTATATCATCAGGCCAACAACAACAAAAACCTGTTCTACGGGGCCGGCCGCCTTTTTTTTAGAAATTTTAGAAGAAGAAAAAATGTCACATGCAAATGAATCTGACCCAATAATATTTTGATTTGTCAAATTACGGCAAGGTTTGTTTGATTTTTGCGCTGCAGTCATTATCAAGGGATAAAAAAAACCCTGACCGACCAACCCATCCTGAGAGGTCCATTTACCCGTAAACAGGGTTTCTTTTTTTCATCACCTTGTAAAGCGACAGGAAAAATATGTTCTACAAGCGAACGGACCTCTGAGGTAACAAAATTCCATGAACATTTTGGTGAATTTTGACCCTCCCCCCCAAAAAAATGATCAAAAAACAAATTAATTCCAAAATGCAAAAAAAGGGGTCTGTCGAGCTGTAAAATAGGGTGTGTGTTCTTACGCCTTAACCTCTTTGTGAATTGCTGTTCATAGTCTATTTACAATTATATCAATTTGACAAATATGAGACCAAAGACTCTACTTTTGACTCCACTTTTATTCTATCAAACTATTAACTAGCCTGCATAATTCAAACAATTTGCCCAAGTTACAAATAACAGGATGAATTATCGGAAAAGTGTATTTTAGATTCCAGCCATGCATCAAGTCTTTGATGGAGATGGAATAAACAGCATCATACAGATAAAATGAGGCACCATTATTCCAACGTGTACCAGTATTGACGCGTCCGGTACCTAAAGTACACTTTATCCAAATTATCATTACAAGCTAATGACAACTCTGAACCAATTTTCTGCTGCAAAAAAATTGGACTAAATATAATTAAATTGTACTAGTTCTAGTTTTTTGAATCAGGGGCGTTTGTCCCGCAATGCGGGACAGTTGGTACGTCTGCATAATACGCCTTTGAAGCCAAATTGGACTTGATTCTGTATCTTTACGGTATAATTTATAAGGGTTCAGAAAAATTGGGGATGTATTTTTTCAATATGTGAGGGGGGTCCATTCAATCCGGGCTGCCACTATACAGAGTCAAAAATAGAAATTGTTTTAATAACTAAAAAGCATACAAACGTGTACAGTTGTCCGAGCGCAAGGATTCAGAAAATGTATAGTTTGCCCCATGTCAGATGTTTCATTACAGGGGTATCTCAGCCACGCCAAATGTTAAAAGGTTGTTGATTAGCATGTGGGGTCAACAATTCAACTTTGTCTGATTTCAACAAATAATACCTTGAATTGTTCATCTTGATTACAAATATGCCCCCAAAAAAATTGTCAACAGTTCCTTCCCCATAGACATAGGCCTAGGGTTGATTTCCATGTTATGTTATGCCTCTAGGCTCTGTAGAGGCAATTGACATTTGACCTTTTGATCCCTGTGTGAAGCAAAGCAAGCACTAAATGAAATAAAATTGACCATTTATGGAATCCTTGTGATCATGCAAACAATTTGAGATATTTGTTAAAATAGGAACTAAGTTAAAATTTTGAACCCATATACTATAAGGTCAACAACATTTTACGTCCCCCCCCCCCCATAACTTGTTAACGAAACATCAGATATAGGGCAAACTATACATTTTCTTAATCCTAGAGCTGACACAAACATGTTGATGTTTTTTAATTAAATCAAAACTTTTAAAAAAACCCACCTATAGTGGCAGCCATTTTGAAGCCTTACTACTGCCAACAAAAAGGAACCCTCGATTTTCTGAACCCTTTTATACCATAAATATATGGAATCAAGTCTTATGTTGCTTTTAACACAAACAAAATTACATATTGGCCCTCCCTACTAAACGGAATGAAGATGTCAATATTCTTGAAGCTTTACATGTTTCTTTTGCTTGAGAATATGTACATGTAGATATGTATCTATACATCCTCCTGTGCTCCCAAATCCTCTCCTGACCAGCCAAAGAAATGGCTTATATTATCCAAGACAGTTATTATCATACTGCACTAGTACACCACTGTTATTGCATTATGAACATGCATGCATTGGGCCTAGAAATAGTTCGTCAGCAGCAAGTTGCCTCCTATTTTGATCAAGCGATTATGAGCGGGAGTACGAGGTCTCAATCTGAATGTGCCAAATCACCACTTTTTGGTCCTCAAAAGTCAAAAGTATGCGAAGGAAAATTTTAAGAATTTGCAAGCGGACTCTTTTAGCTCAGTTATATAGAGGCCTGACTGTCATGCATGCAACCCGTGTGCCATCCCTGGCAATGCCTGTTGCCCCAATCCAGACTTTTGAAACTGTAAAGAAAAACAGAAATATATCAGATTAATAATTGTAATTGTAAAATACTAAGCCACTTTTAGTAAATATTTGGTATGAAAATGCGCGCAAAATGTAGCTGTTTTATGCTAAAATTGTCAACATTTGGTCTAATTTAACCTAATTTAGCAAGAAAATGTGGGCGCAGCGTGGAAAAAGATTGCCTTTTTATGCTAAAATTGTCAAATTTGGTCTAATTCTAACTAAATTGATTTTTTTTTTGGGGGGGGGGGAATTTTTCTAGGGGGGAGATGCCCCCTGTAGCGCCGCCACCATTGAAGCCTGATAATGTTCCAATGTGTCAAATTTCCAAGTTTAGCTTACAGCCTTTTTCCCAACATCACCTCATCAGATTTTCCCTTTTAAATGCATTCATTATTATTCATTCATTTATTTCCATTTTCATGATGATTTATGACAGGCAAATATTATACAAATATGGACTGAACTATTGCCCCCAAGGTGATGAAGACCGTAAGCCTACTAGGCTTAGGTCTCCAGATCACGGAGGGACAATAGTTCACCCCATTTCACGAATAAAGAGCAGTCCATATTTGTTTTATATAATGTAAATAATAACGCATGAAAATATATTTGTGTGCGATTTTCATCAAATTAAACATGAAAAAGATCTTACAGGCGAGTCAATCCTTCAAGCCATTATGGCAAAATCGTACGAGGCAAGGCATTTTTTGTCTTTCAAAAAGTACTATTGACCGCCCGGTCAATAGTTCATTTTGAAAGAAGAAAAAAAGACCGGGAAGTGACGTCAAGCATGAAATGGACCAAACTATTTTGTGTTATCTGATGTAGTATCCACCAATCAGATGGCTAGAATATGGCTAGAACTATAACTCAGTCAGTTCCAAAGGGCGAAACCTGTTTACAGGCAGCGAATCAATTCAGAAGAGCGTCACACGCAAAACGCTCACATGGCGCAATATGTCAGTGTCAATGTAGGCCTATGCGTGACGCTTGCGTATGCCAAATCACGCTTATATATATCACGATTACTTTTGCGAACGGATTAATAAAAAATGTATATTTCTCGCCAAATTTGGAACTGATTGAACTATATAGTGACTTACCTGCTGTCAAATGTTAACTTCATTAGTTTTGCAAGAATATCAAGTTCACCAGTGTTTAATTTCTCCTAGGAACATCATAATATGGAGCTAGGTATTCTGCAAAAAACAAAATACAAAGAGATAAAATATGGAATCACACAATCAAAGAGGATCAACTCTAGCATGATTAACCCTATCCCCAAGCCTGGTTTTAACCGGGATCAACATTTTGGAAGAGAATTCAAGAAATAAATCGCCGCTCCCCAGGGATTGAACCGGACAAAAAAACCTGGCCCCCAATAGGCAAGCCACTGCTCTCAGCTACTCCTTGTTGCGCTCACTATATAGGTTCGGTTGATATGTCATCACAAATTGTTATTTGGCATTTTTTGTTTGATTTCGTCGTCAAGGTGTATGGCGCATCTCGTTTTACGCAACGTTCTAACGCACGTACAGGCACCCGATGCGTCTCTTTTTGATGGCGCACATCTTTTGTGATGCCAAATATTTTCAAATTGGCGCAGCTCCCACCCAAACGCAAAACGCATGGCATCACGCAGCACAGATCCATGCGCCAGTGGCGTACCGACCGGGGGGGGGGGGGGGGGCAACTTGCCCCCCTGGCTCCAAATACCGGGACGCTAAAATTGTAATACCGGGACGCTAAATTCTCATAAGGAAAAAATAATAATACCTAGGCCGAAAAGACTAATGATCGGGCATTATTTGTCGACTGTATTTTTTTTTTGGACTGCGAAATTTTGCGACCGTGCGAAATTTTGTGACCGTGCAAATTTTTTTGACACTACCACCCCCCCCCCCCCCCCCCCCCTTACGTGAAATTCACGAGGTGACTGACTGGGAAAAAAATTGGGGCAACCTTTTACGAAAATTTACTGGCGGGACGACATACTTCTGCACCCCCTGGCTCACATGCCGCGGTACGCGCCTGTCATGCGCAAGGACTAATTGGTCAATCGTGAAATCGTCACATGCATTGCATGATAGATTTTTGCATCTCTGCCAATAACAACAAAATAGCTTCGAATTATAAGCCCATATCACTCAGTATGACAATTGACAATGACTATAGCACACATAACGCCATTACGCCAATGTGATAATACAGGGCATCATTCTGGGGCAGTGTAAAATATGCGTATCTAAAGTTTTGAATCATAAATCCCTGTTGAATGTAGCACAAATATGGTTGCGTCCACAATTATCAAGTCTTATGGTTGTGGAACTTGTGGACGATGAATCATCCAAAGATTGCTCGTCGGGCCAGTTACGGTAATGATAAATAGGCCTAGGCCTATACCTCCCCTAGCCTACCTGTGTGTAGGCCTAGACCTAAAGGTTCGTTCACACTATAATCAAATCAAAGAATTCTCGATCAAATCGTATACGATTCCTCAGTGTCCCAGCGTCTGGGGCATACTGTGCGTGAGCGCGTCAATCGCGACGGCAAGGGCGCAGTAAAACCGGAAGGTGTGACGTTCTTGTAAACAAAAGGTAATTGACCAATCGCGGCCCTAATCAACAAGACCCCACGCTGCGTGATTGGACAATTATGTAAGTAGGCCTACGCCCGCCTGAACGCGTTGTGGCATGGTTGTCAAGGGCTCATCACACTGCGTTCAGAATTCGGATGAACGCTGGCATGACTGGAATAAATGTTTTGATCGAGAATTCTTTGTTTTGATTATAGGCGATGTTTGCCGTGCGATGCGATAGCCTTACTTCCGCCGCAATGTACAGCAATTCATCGCAGGTCACGCCAGGTCAACGCATGTCACCAGCATGCAATGGCAGTCAGCGCCGTGTGTGGCAAAATAGGAGAACGCCAGCATCAACGCAATGTGTCGCAGACTGCTGCAATGGCAGTTAAACATTTTAACTCCATTGCGATAACGCACCTTTAACACTTCAGCTCTGTTCACACTATTTAATTTACCATATAGGCCTAGGCTATGTTGCATATTCAACTGCTTTTGTGACAGCTAGGTTGCTGTGCATTATTATTTAGTGCGTTAAACGCTGAGCCGACGTTCTCCTATTTTGCCAAACGGGGATGATGATGGCTGTCATTGCATGCACCAGCAGCACTGAAGTGATCTGCGTTGACCCACGATGAATATCGCACACTGAATTACCGCACAACTGCATGGCAAATATCGCCTATACTCTATTTGGCCATCTCGAGACAGTGACGTAACTGAACAGGCGCAGCTTTTACGCACGCGTGTGTATCTTCCGCCTTTCAACTCTCGTGTTTGTACGCCAGCGACGCGAGTATGCGCGCGCGTTATGTGATGCAATTAGTAGAATACGCGGTTACGTCACTGTCTCGAGATGGCCAAACAGAGTATAGTCACAGTGTGAACAAACCTTTTTAGAAATAGAAGTTTAAACGGGTACTGTAGTCTGTAATGTGAACAGATCCACCCAGGTGACTCTTAAAAAGTCTAGTTATATTAGTTAGGCCTAGTAGTAGTACTAGTTTACAATTTAATTGTCAATACAATGAATGGAGTCCGTGCACACAAAAAATGACCTTTTTTAAGTTTTTGTTCAACGGTGTTGCTCGAGATTTGCATGCATGTATTCTGGATCTGGATTTATTATACTCCAATAAAGCAGGTGACTGCATCGCATTAGAGTTGAAGATGACCTGACTTATTTGTTGTATTCAGAGGTATTGTTTAAAAACACAAGCCTAAATAAAGGCTTTATTTTATACATGAACAGAACTTCTGAATTTGGTAGGGCAGGCAAAACATACACCACTTCGCTACTTTTCGGTCATTGTGAACGGGCCATTTCCCCTGGATTTTCTCACATTAAATGATTGAAAAATTGCTTACCAGGGGTCTTGATCCACAGCTGTGGTCAATCCTGAAGTCGTCATGGCATTCACTACATTACGGAGTTCAAGATCAGCGTCCAAATTACAAAAGAAAATCAATTATTCTACCACACAATTTTGTATTTTGTGCCGGTGCGGCCGCTAACAAGTTTCACCGCACAGACCGCCCGTCCACCCTGCAACCGTTCCGCCCAAACAGCCCAAGCTCATTATCATACACAAAAGTACCCGGATCTATAACCCACATTTACGGGTTTATTTTGCGCCACTTTTTTTCACGTATGTCCCTCAGTCCCCTCGTCGGAGCCTGCAAGATAGCGTCGTAAGAGGGCGACTGAGAGTTACAGTCTAGGGGTAACTTTGGAGCTGCTGAAAGACGAATTCGTAATACAGTCTAGGTGGGGGAGGGGGGGGGGGGGGGGGGACGCTCAAAACAGGGGAGTTGTAAAAAATCTGGGTTTCTTCATATCAGGATATTGTAATTAATATTGATGTTATATTGTTGTTCTCTATAATAATTAAATAGGGGTTTTTAAGGCTTTTTTATGACAAATTTGGGCTTGGCCATCCTATAATTATAGTTAAAATACTGACATTTTGCTCGCTTTGTTCTATACAATTTACTTGTATGTTTCAATTTTGATTTTAATTTAAAACAAAATTTGGGCTTGATGACCACCCTAGGCTTAATTTAGTTAAAATACTTATTTTTGTGCGCGCATTCGTTTACATGTTTCAACACTGTGCAACAACATTTGGGCTTGGCCACCCTAATTTTAGTTGAAATACTGAAAATGTGTATGGGCTTTGCACGCATTTGTTTGACATGTTTCAACCATGGACTTATCAGACTGATAAGTCCATGTTTCAACATTGATTGTCAAACAATATTGGGCTTGGACTGAGCTTGGCCACCCTAATTTTAGTTGAAACACTGGTTTTTTCCCCGCGCATTTATAAATTGTTCACATGTTTCAACACTATATATTATAGTCCTAAAACAAATTTGGGCTTGGCCACTTTAATTTAAGTTAAAATACTGAAAATGTGTGCGCGCTTTGCGCGCCTGTTCTCTACATGTTTCAACAAGGTAAAACAGAATTTGGGTTTGGCCACCATATTATTATGCACAGTATAGGTAGATGATGATGATGATGATGAAAGCCTTATTAGTAGTGTTTGAGGGCGGGAGGAGGTCATAAAAAGAATCAACATCTGAGTAGGGGGGGAAGGGCGTCATAAAATGAATCGCTTTTGTTTCGGGGGGGGGGGGGGTCGTAAAAATGATGATGACGATAAATGAGATTTTTGAGATGCCGGTGCCCCCCCCCCCCCCCTGAAATAACCCCGTCGGTAAAAACGACCCTCCGTCGGTAGATTTGCCATTTTGACCATGCAATTTTTAGTGCCGGTTATGCGGACAAATTCATTGGTAACACTAACACCCCACCCCCACATATCAAGATTTCAGCTCACTGACGGGGAATTTTTTTTGAGTCTGTAAAAACAATTGTCGGTACATCCCCGGTACAGCATGCCTTTCTTCGGTACAACTATGGTCGTGCCCCCCCCCCCCCCCCCCCCCCCCCAGTTTCCAAAAGCTGGGTACGCCACTACTGTGGCCAAGGCAAAATGAAATATTGCTTTTCAATAAAATATTGATTATTGGTCAAAGGTACACACCACATTGCACTAAATGGGTTCGATTTTTTTTTTTAATCCAATTCTGAGGGGGGGGGGGGCACATCACTCATCAAACTCCCCCTGTGCTGTTCGAGCTTTTAAACAATCTACCTACTTAAATTTAAAAAAATGCTCAACTTCTTTCTGGCATTGATAAAAAAAACAAAATATTGATTGGAAATGAATGTGGCTTTTCGGTAAAATGTTGGTCAAAAGTATACACCAGATCGCACCAAATGAGTTCGAAAAGTTTTCATCTCCCCTCAGCCGCCCCCCTGTTCGAGCTTTTGTGGGTACATCATCCCTCAGACCGTGCAGGCGCGGATCCAGGGGGGCGGAGGGGGCGCGCGCCCCCCGGTAAAAAAATCGACCAAAAAAAAAAAGGAAAGAGAGAGGGAGAGGAAAGGGGGAAGGGGAAGAGAAAGGGAGAAAGAGCCTTTAATTGATCGACGGATTGGTGAATAAAATAACGTTGTATGTCGTGATATACACGTAGGCCTATATAGGCGGCCGCCCCACTTTTTTGTAAAGAAAGAAAAAAAGAAGGGGAAAAAAGAGAAGAAACGGAGGAAAGGGATTGCTTTTCATAAAATATTGGTCAAAAGTATACACCAGATCGCACCAAATGAGTTCGAAAATTGAAAAAAATTCTACTTCTGAGGGGGCACATCCTCCCTCAGACTCCCCCTGTTCGACCTTTTAAACCTAATTCAAGAAAATATATCAGTAATATGCTCAACTTCTTTCGTGTATTGATAAAAAACAAAATATTTTATGGAAATGAAGAGGTGGCTTTTCAATAAAATGTTGGTCAAAAGTATACACCAGATCGCACCAAATGAGTTCGAAATTGATTTTTTTTTCTACTTCTCAGGGGGCACATCCCCCCTCAGGCTCCCCCCTGTCCGAGCAGAGCTCGGAGGGCGGTGCTGCGCACCGCATTGGATAGTCCACCAACACAAAATTCAAGATTTTTCATCTTCTTTTCAGCCCCCGGTAAATTCAATCTCTGGCTCCGCCCCTCTGACGCCCCCCTGTTCGAGATTTTAAACCATCTAGGCTGATGTCAAAGGTTATAGTTGCTCGAACCTCATTGGTCCAGTGTCGTTGTGCGAATTACAGAAAATAATCAGAAATCTTCGTGCAATTCGTACAACACAGGGATATTAATAATTATGGGATAAGAAACTCCAGAGACAAAACCCCGATTCTCTTGACCTTAATAGTTTGTCGCAACTGGTCTAGATGGCGCTATCACATGATCGAAGCCAACCAGGGGATATTAGACATGATGATCCCAATCTCTTTGAAACACAGTTTATGGCACAGAAATTATTCACATTAATGGTTGTAAAAAGCTAATTTCTAATACACTGGCGCGGATTTGGTTTAAGACAGGCAGAATCACCTATTATATGGCATGAAATATCAATCATTCTTTATTTGAAATTAAATTTTAATGTAGAACAAGATCGGAATATCAAATCATGGATGGCTTCGTCTGGCAGCGACGTACGCATGGGCGTTGCAATATTTGCATTTCCTGAATATTTAAATATATATAGTTGGTAGGACGCGAGTTGATGAGATCATGGAATTAGTAGAGGGAGAAGGAATAACAACGAGATAACCTAATCCGATTATCTATTCAACTTTACAAAGGATTGAACATTGCTACGTACCCTATGTGTTGAATCATATTGCCGACTAGGCCTATAGCCAATTCGAAAGTTGTGCATACACATTTTGCTTTTACATTTCTATCGCGACTGATGGTGTGTAGGAAATACTAGAAAATCGATTCAAGGACAAGCCAACTGGCTTCTTATTTACATAACAATTGTTCTTTGCAGACCATGTTCATGAATAGACTAGCTAGGGACTCCATAGTTGAGTAGTCAACACAATTATATTTACAGGACGTTCTTTATCGCAGAAATTGCAAAAGAAAAAAAGTATCATTCAAAATTCAATAAATATAGCGACGATAAGCAATACTGTCAATTTCTAAAAATAAAGTGTAATAACAAACAGAAAAACATATAACATTTACAGGATTCGAACCACTAGCCTCATGATTGTGAAGCTGGCGCTCTGCCGGTTGAGCTAATGAAGAATGTACATGAAACAATTTGAAAATAAAATTACATAGAGTTCAAAATACAAATATCACTTAAATCGGAGGCTATAAGGGACCGTTCATTATGGTGGAGGGGCGGTTGGGTAAAATATAGGGGGGTGGGGCGGTATGTAACTTTCATATGTTGAAATAGTGGGGGGGGGGCTATGTAACTTTTTATTCTTAAACAGGGGTTATGTAACTTTTTTTAACTATATATAAAGATGGTGGTGATTGTGTATTTTATACACAATTAAGTTGTGTACAAAATACACAAGTTATTTTTACATAACTTGTGTATTTTATACACAAATACTGTGTGAAAGGTTTACATAATAATTATGGAGTTCTATATTTAACATAATTATGTGAACATTTTTCTGTGTGCGGGACGCTAAATTTCGCATAAGAAAAAGAAATAGGGCCTAGGCCGAAAACACTGAGGATTGGGCATTATTTTTTGACTGTTTTGCTTTTTGGACTGCGAAATTTAGTGACCGTGCGAATTTGTTTGACCGTGCGAAATTTTGTGACCGTGCGAAATTTTGTGACCGTACGAAATGTGTAGAGACCCACCCCCCCCTCCCCCCCCCCCCCCCCCCCCCACACTTACGTGAAATTCACGAGGTGACTGACTGGCAAAAAATTGGGGCAACCTTTTACGAAAATTTACGCCACTGTCGGGACGACATTATACTCTGCCCACCTGGCTCACATGCCGTGGTACGCGCCTGGCTACAATCGCAATGTAATTAGTATAATTTCACACAATCAAAAGATCAAATTATTGGCCAACGAATCCATGGACAAAAGAACAGCCCATAAGATGTGACAAGTTGATTTCTTTTTTGGGGGGGGGGGTGGTTGTGTAAAAAGCTACTGGTCTGGTTAGCAGGGGGTCATGTAATTTTCAGTATCAGCTGTAGGGGGGGGGGGAGTAGGTAATTTTGACATACGAATCTCGAATTTGTCCCAACCGCCCCTCCACCATAAATAATGAACGTTCCCTAAAGCCTTTAAAAATTGGACGATCTCTCAAAATCCTCCGAATCAGGCGACCAGTATTGGCAATACCGATAGAGGTTATCCATCAGCTGCCGTCTTGTCAGGAATAATTAAAACTGTGTTTAAGATTTTCAGAAAGAAAACACACATCTGTCATGATCTGTGTCATGATAATCGTAAGCCAATTTGGTTACACGGTTTATGCGGGGGTTTATGCCATGAATTGAACGTCATGCACCAATTCAATTGAACATAGAATAGGTCGGGTGCGATTCCCCTTTGTACGTCCGTTGCGCATGAATACACTGAACCCGGTTATAGACTTATCCAGAGAGGACGGGAATGGTGTAAAAAATCACGGTTTTGAAAGCATTGGCAGTGCAAATGCTCGTACAAGTACAATGTTTTCACACTTATGACCACTACAATCAAGTCATATTGTCAAATATTAGTGCGTTTACATTATACTTTATTATTTTCTCAAATAAGAAGTTAATCAATGGGTTTCTTTATGATGGACTGGAACACGTCTACATTACTTGTTATCATATGACGATACTAATGAATAGTAATATGCACTAAATATTCATTTCTAACTGATGATTGACAGTTCTCGCTTCACTGCTTGCTTTATGCGGCATGTCGCAACTGTTAAAGAGGGCGCTGTGTACATGAACCGATTTGATTACAAGCACAGATGCAATGAGGCTACCGCCTGTACAACAGTTGTACGAATAGCCATTTCCTAACACAAAACGCAGCCTAGTCTATCTAAAGTATTAAACGAGAGCAGGGAACTAGCGCGAACACTGCCTGCGAACACTGCAAATTCTGCAATAGCGTCCTCTCGTGTTGTGCATAACTTGTGCATACATCACTGGCTTCTAATCTATAGCACTGGTTTCATGCCTGTCTCATCACCCAGCTTTTAGTGGTTCATTGTTCATAAAGCTCATACTGTATGACAGTATGAGCTATATTCCAACTGTTACATTTAAAACTCGTCCGACGGCGAACCCGTTTAAACTTTTAACTTATATTATGAATACCCGTCGTAAAAGCCTATCTCACAATTTGTTACATTTATATAGGCACTCGGAGCTTGCTGTGATGCGTAGTGTCTGCTGTTCAGGATGGGCACGAAAGTTCTATCAAAATATCTATCACCATATATTATACATCTCCTTTCGTATATCTGTATAATCTGTATGTATAACATTTTAGTTTACATGAAACAAATTACAGGCCTAATTAATAAATTAGTACTAAGTAAAATCGACAACATTTAATAAATAAATAAGCCTATAAGTTAAAGGTAGATGACCCGATCACATTTTCGTAACACAGAATTATTTCAAACATACGGAGATTTTCATATCATATGAAAGCTCGTATTTTTCTCATCATCATACTGACATTTGACGGCCTAAATCGGTATAATTACGGAGAAATCGATGAAATAACGTCGAATTACCGCGAATGGTGGTAACCACCGATATAGTTTGTCCGCTACTCAATGGGTACAGTTCACAGCATCTTGTGCGTCTATGCGTCTAAAATAAGAACCATTAGAGCTATGCAACTCAAACTTTGGAACACGACTTTTTTAAGGATGACCTTTCATGTAGAATAGAAAACTTCAAGTGGAAAATCGGAACATCTACCTTTAAATGGGAAAAAAGAAAGGGAGAACAAAACCCGAAGGTTGAGGAAGATAAAAAAGGTAGGGCTAGGCTATTATAATTATAGTCCAGCCATAATTTCCCGTTTGTCATTATTCTCATTGCTACATTTCGGTAGCGTCCTACCTTTACAGTCCTCTTAGGGAGTGTTCATAAATACTTTGGTGGGCGGTTGGAAAATATGAGGGGGGGGGCGCCAACCAAAAAAAAAGGTTCTTTAAAGGGGGGGTCAGGGAAAAAAGTGCTTGTATAGGGGGGTTGGTCCAAAAAAAAAGGTTGGTATTTTTGACAAAGCAGCATTTTGAAAAAGTTGATAAATTGAGAGGAAACCGAGGACTACTATTACATTTTAATACCAACCAATATTTATGGAACAATGCAAATTGAAAAAATACACTTGGATCAATGAATGCAAAACTAAAATCAGCTTTACAAATTGTTGAAGTAGGAGTATGAGGAGTTGGAAAGAGTCAGGATGGAGAGAAACTGTTGGGATGTGGCTGCAGAGGTCGCCCATCGTATTGATGGGGCTCCAGTACTAGGGGACTTTATTCACGCCCACATTTCTCAGCGTGAGAATGATTTATTTTATTTCAATAAAGCTGAACTGAAAAAGTACTGTGATGCTTCAAAGATACAGAAGAAGACCACACCAGGAGCAGGCTATTTCTCAAAAATATACACTTTTATTGACCAACACTATGAAATCGGGGAGATGTACATTGAATTTTTGAAGTTTGGCTGTGAGGTTGTTGGTGACAGATGTTCACATTGCACAGAAACCCCCTGGTATGGGTCTCCAATTGGAAGAATGCCAAAACCAATGCCAGATGAGTCAAGACTTCCAGACTTCCATTACCTACCACTCGACCAGACACCAACGACAAAGGACGACGGTACACCAAGACAGATTGACGACTATGCCCCAAGACCAAATCTAAAGACCCTATATCATTCAGGTGAACTTTCCCCCAATGACAATAACCTTATAGAGCAATTCTCAAAGCGATTCATAACTGAGAAGGTTTATGTAATGTAATGTCATACCTCAAGCATATGAATGATTTGAAAAGGTTGAAGGTAATGAGACAGACTGAGAGAGAAAGAGGACGGGATGTGCGTGAAGGAAAGGAGTATGATGATTACGATTGGGAAGATGAGTTTAATAGTGGTCACCTACGCAAACTAACAATATTAGAACTAAATAAATACCTCGAACATCATCAACTTTCACTCCAAGGAAGAAAGCTAGACAAATTTAGACGGATAACTGGACATGTGTGCCAAGGTTTAAATATCGTTTTGGAGGACCAGATGGATGTAGTTGATGATTCGGAAGAAGAGGAAGAAGAGGAAGAGGAGATAGTACTAGGGGAAATTGGAGATGGTGAAACAGAGAGTGAGGATGAAGAGGAAGATGGAGAGGATGATGAAGAGGATGATGAAGAGGTGGATGAAGGGGAAGATGAAGAGGATGCAGATAAAGAAGAAGAGGAGAACATACATGTACCACAGCGATCACGAGTGTCGGGCAGGATTATAAAGAAGAAGACCTACACTGATTTTGTTTGACTTTTCAATTGTGTTATATTATATATCTTTAATAAATAGTTTGATATAACCCACCTACCATAATAAAAGTGATTGTGACTATGTCTATAGGTTTATATAGAATGTTGTTATTGTTTCTGTTATATAACGTGAACAGACGGGGGGGGCGGGGGGGGCGGTCAAAAAAACAAAAGAGGTTCTTGAAAGGGGGGTCAAGAAAAAACCCCACCCTATTTGGGGGGGTCCAAAAAAAAAAGATGTCCATGGCTCAATTGTTTCCAACCCCCCCCCCCCACCAAAGTATTTATGAACACTCCCTTAATGACTCTCTGTAGAAACACGCTCTTACACTCCTATATAATATGATTTAGCCAATTAAGTTACGGTTGATTTATTCTACAATAATACATTAAGCATAATAAGTGTGTCAGCATTAAAAGTAGGTCACCTTTAAATGTGAACCCACTAAATATGAGATACGGATCAAGAATTTCTTTTCTCATGCCATACAGGTCTGTCAGTATATTTCTAACTTATCTGCTGGTAGTGGCTCTTCAGCCAGCATGCTATTTATAGGCTATGTATTATAGGCTAATTTTAGCCTGGCTTGAGCATTTGCTTGTGTCTGATGATCCCATCAGGACCCAAGCATTACAAACAAACAAACAAACATCTAAATAATAGATTTGATATTATCTGTACACGTCGAGGGTTGAGCGCCAGAAGGCCGTAACTCAAGAAATGGTATTTTGAGATAATCGACTTTCAAATATTTGGGACTCATTACAATACACTGTAGCACCCAACTCACAACTCAAATTTTAGTCAAATTGGCATAATTCTGTAGTAGGCGGCCTATATTTTTCCGCCAAAAAGGCGGTTTAATTCAAATTGGCGACTGTATATGGAAGGCGCATTGGGCATGTTGGGGTGGGCGGTATATTGTGCGTGCTACATTCACAACTATAGGGTTAAACTGCAAAAACAAACAAATAAATACAATGTAAACGATACCTGAAAAGGTGAAGCTGTTAGCCTGAAAGTCATGATAAGAAAGTTTCATGTTCATACTATAGGGAAATTGGGCGGATTGTCAAGACGCGAAGTGGGTGTTTTTATTTGACATTTGTTTCACAAGTTCAATCGAGCTATTCATAATGAGATATACTATACATTTACTTCATTAGCTGCATATCATATGCATGATGAAGCAGCTAATTGTTCCATTGACAGATAGGTGTAGATTTCTGGGAAATTCCATTCATAATAAAGGGTTGAGACTGAGAGCAAAAGTTGTGTCGATTCAGTCGATATTAAGCTATCGATTATCGATTATCGATAATCGATCAGTTCCAGTGGCATTTTTTACAGTGTCTATACAGGGTGATAAAATAATGTCTTGTTATACAGGGTGGTAGAATAAAGACCTTTTCATGTAGAAAAGAGAAAGAAATGTGTTTTATGGAGAAAATAACTGTCCAATGAAAATTTTTACAAATGGGTTCTTTACTTTAAATATTTTAGACAATGTCTTAATCCAAATTTCAAAATTGAATTTGCATAAAATCTGAATTGTATATGCAATTCATGGGAGTAGGAGGACTTATGTTACTTTACATTACGTTACTTTACGTTACTTTACGTTACTTTACATTACGTTACGTTACGTTACGTTACTTTACGTTACTTTACGTTACGTTGCTTCACGTTACTTTACATTACGTTACTTTTCGTTATGTTACTTGACGTTACTTGACGTTACTTAAAGTTACGTTACTTTAGGTTACTTTACGTTAGGTTACCTTACGTTACGTTATGTTACTTTATGTTACTTTACTTACACACACATTTATCTGAGTGGGGGGATAACAAGAAAGCTTCACCCATGCCAAGACAAATTTATTTTTACACTTTAACACCTTTAACATTTCCTTCGAATAATTTGTGAAAACCATACACCCAACCCCATTGAAACAGAAATATTTGTTTGTTTAAGCTGAGGTGTTGTCTTTTTTAAAGACGTTTCTTGTTTTCAATCATAATTATATTTTTTTCATTGTCAAAATTATAGCTCTAAAGTACAGGGTGTGTCAAAAAAGTGTCCCATGTGAAACATGATTCTTTTTTCGGCCATAAAAAATATAAACACTGTTCGCGAAATACTAGAAATCATGTTCAGTAATCCTTAATGTGCCATAAGAAGAACAAAATTCTATCCATTTTGGAGCGTTTGTTATCAAATTTAATGGCAAATCTACTCGGGCATGTTCAAATTCAGCTTTGGCCAATTTTCATGTGAAGAGAGCTCTTTTATTAGAATCGTCATTCAGTGTGTAATTGAACATAATCAATAAAGTCAATAATAATTTACCTACTAAATGTTGATAGTTAACAAAAACATATTTTCATCAATATTATTTATGACAAACCATAAAATATTTGAATTTTAGACGATATTTTGACATCCTAAAATCATCATCGGAATCACAAAGGCATATTTTTTTAGTTGAAAGTTATTTTCTTGTTCAATGGTGATGGCCAAAGAAGGATTCGTACTCTTGTTACTGAATTGATCATATCTCGGTGGTTAGGTGGTGAAATTCAATGGGATGAAGTGTATTGATAGAAGACTAAAAGCTTACCAGCAGTCTGTTTTTCAACACACAAAAAACATGGGGTGTATTTTTAATTAATTTTCTAACTCATGGGACACTTTTTTTGACACACCCTGTATAAATCTTATAAAGGAACTACAATGTATTATGACACATTTTGAATAAACTACTTAAAATGGCATGTCTGCATCATATGAAGTAACTCGTCAGTATAATGCAAAAATATAGTGCCAATTAATTAATCAAAATTGACCAAATCAGTTCACGAAGCTTTGGTCAGTCATACACTGAAAAATAAATTGGTGTCACAGCGACGCCTTCTTGGAGTCAACTGTAAATGACACTTACAAAGGCGTTATTTTGACTCCAAAATTGGTGTAATCGTCAATGATATGGGTTTGCACATAATTTACGTTGACACCGTTAAGTGTCCGACGGACACCTTTCAGTGATCATTTAGTGATTTACACCAAAACTGGTGTCAGATTAATTGAAATAACTCCAAGGGCGTCAATAGTTGGCGGGAAAGCTCACGGTTTTTAGAGGTGTCGAAGCATCATGACACCAATTGGTGTCATTTTGACACCAATTGACACCAATTGGTGTCATTTTGACACCAATTGGTGTAATTCTGACACCAATTGGTGTAATTCTGACACCAACGGGTGTAATTCTGACACCAATTGGTGTAATTCTGACACCAAATTGGTGTAATTCTGACACCAATTTGGGCGTCTATCAACATATCAACGCATGCGTTTTCTCGTCGCCATTTTGTTTGCATGTTACGAGCCGGTAAGACTGGTAAGTACCGATCTGCTCCATTTCCAGACATTTTTGATAATAATTATGATACAATTAGCGTAATGTAAGCCTTGTTCATGTTGTTTAATATTGCGCCAACTAACTGATGAAATGAATTACAATTTCATAGTCAGAGACTAGCATTTTGTTGGACTGTGTCAGTGCATGGACCTACTAGTACTATGTGTGTGTTCGTCATGCATGCATACGATGATATGTGCAACATTACATACATGTAGCCCGATTTATCTGGCTCAGTGGTCATCTTTTTCATACGGACGTCTTACATTACGCTAATTGTATCATAATTATTATCAAAAATGTCTGGAAATGGAGCAGATCGGTACTTACCAGTCTTACCGGCTCGTAACATGCAAACAAAATGGCGACGAGAAAACGGCTCCTAAACATGTGCTATCTCAATATGACTCTTAAGAGAGTCAATATTACACCCCATTTGGGGTGTAATGACATTTTTCGAAAATGGGTCCTCAGGTAACCACCCAAAGGTGTCAAAATGAATATGACACCCAAAGGTGTCAATTTGACACCCATAATGGTGTCAATTTGACATCCATAATGGTGTCAATTTGACACCTTTAGGGTGTCAAACTCAATATGACACTTAAAGAGAGTCAATATTACACCCCATTTGGGGTGTAATGGCATTTTCGAAAATGGGTCCTCAGGTAACCACCCAAAGGTGTCAAAATGAATATGACACCCTAAGGTGTCATATTTTACACCCATAATGGTGTCAATTTGACACCTTTAGGTGGCCAACTGAGGACCCATTTTTTGACGCTTGTTTTAGTGTCAAAATGACACCAAATTATTTTTCAGTGTATTTAAAACATAGCAACTTTGATTTCAAATGACTGATAATGGATGTGCATCTTCAGTTTGATCAATCCGCTATTCATTAGCTAAAATTGTAATGAAAGGGTACAGTATGGCAAGGATTATAAAAAAAATCTAACCCTAATCGCATTGACTTTCAAAAAAGATGAACTTATGGCAATGATGGGTGCGAATAATTTTGGGACAGCCTGATAAGTATAAAGTGAGAACATCACAATAGTTTTATTTACAAGGTTCGTAGAAATACTGTATACAATTTATGAGAAGCATCCCAATTTCTAAACAACTAACTTTAAACATCCGTATTACAAGTGTAAACTTTGTTTTGGTCTGCCAACCATTCAACCCAAGAATTCACTGAACTGTTTAGCTCATTATACAGGGTGAGTCAAAATATTTAAATAAAAATCAGGGGAAATCCTTCTTGTCAAAAATTGGCCAATGTTTTCATTATTTGTAAAAGAAGAAATACTTGTTCATACTTGGTGATGTTTTCAAGACAATACCTATTCCATAATTACGAAAAAGCGAGAAATCCAAAGTATTCCAAGTTGGTGGATGTTATATATAGGCCTACTGCAGTATTTATACACGATACAATTATACAATACATAATACACGGCCCACTGCTTACCATGCTTACTGCACAAAAGTCCAAATGGGTCGGGGGAGTGAGGTGACCATTCTCCTTGGTGCATCAGACCCACAATTCTATGTTCTTTGTTGAATGGTAGCCTATAATATCCACAAACATGTTGGCCAAGTGTTTGAAACATAATGATGGATGTTAATTGCACAATGCTTTACGATAATAAAAAGTTGCTATTGTCTTTGCGGTATGCTTTTGAATAGGCCTAGTTTAAAAACATCCAAACACAGGTTTTCGAGTAAAGATCAGGGCCGTCAGACACTTTTGCCCAAGGGGGGTGCGTTTTCACGATTTTTTACCGGAAGCAGTGGCGTAGCTAGGTGGTTTTTTTCGTAAAAGATTGCCCCAACATTTTTCAAAGTCAGTCACCTCGTGAATTTCACGTAAGTGGGGGGGGGGGGGGGGGGGGGGGGGGGGGGGTGTGAAGTCAAAAAAAATCGCACGGGCACAAAATTTCGCAGTCCAAAAAGCACTGTAGTCAATGTTTTATGAGGTAGTTTTACTATCATTGAAATTTGAAACTAAGAAAAACGCAATTTTTACCTTAAAAAAAAAGAAGAAGATTTTCAAGGGGGGTGCGTTCGCACCCAACGCACCCCCCCCCCCCATCTGACGGCCCTGAAGATGAAAACCAAAACGCCATTGATTGACTTATTCAAAAGGCGCGCCTTAAACTTTTTACATTTATTCATACATGTTCTTAGAACAGACCATTTGGAAAAAATCCACATATCCTCCGTTTCAAATAACCAATTTAAATGAAATGTAGGTTATACATTTATAGCTAACAATACGTTCTTGCAGTGCATTTCATTAAAGATGTTAATTTTTGCATTTTAACTGGTTTAAAAAATCGGTGAAATCGGGACCTAATTTCTTTTTTTACTCACCCTGTATAATCATCCCTGAGAGGAGATTATCTCTTTTTTTCACGTCATCAGTGATGTCACAAAGAATTGGCCTAATATTTAATAAGGTCAGCTCTCTTTTGTCTAGTAAACCATGGCGTAAAGGTGTAATACTAGGAAATGCATGTTGGTAATACAAAATAGTTATACAGGGTGGATAAAAGAAATTGCGCGCATATTGAAACGGTTCTTTTTTACCGTGATAAATGCATTGCACCATGAAACTATTGTTGTTTGTATAAAGTGTATTTAATTTAGTTCATCTTCCGAAAAAATGAGTAAATGAACGCCCGAAGTTCTTAGATTTGGTTGTCTCGAAGAGACTCCTCACTATCAATGGAGTAAAGTAATATGACGTGATGTTGTATAAAATGTCATCATGCTCATGTCATGTTGTGTCTTATATACATAGTGCAGGCAGGGGTATATTGAAGTGAGACCATACAAATGTTGTATTTACAAGATTCATAAAAATACCGTCGTATGCAAAGTATATTAATGAGAACCTCCACCAAATTTCTATACAACTTTAAACGTAATTACACTAGCAACCAAAAGTATTAGGACACTTGGTTATGGTGTCAAAATCATCCCATATATTAAATTTGGAGTGTAATATTTCACTTATGAGTTAAACAAATGTGTTGCTGAATCTCTTCTCATTAATAAATTCATGTTTCCTTCAACATCTGCTTATTCAATTCCATGGAATTGAAGAAAATATGTGCCTTCTTCAAATCCCATACAAAGTGTCCCATTGAAAATAGTTCATGAATAATTAATCAACCTATTATAACCCATGTAATCCTATGGTGGGGAGTCTGACAATTTTGACTTCCTTTAAAAAACCCTTCTTAATTGTTTGTCAATGGATTCATTCAAATAAAACTAAGTAAAACTAATCCTAATATTGTCACTATAGTATTTTATTTCTCACAGATATTGACACTTGATCTCTTTATTCATCCTATATCCACAAAACACGTTGACCAAGTTTTTGAAACATAATGATGGATGGCAATTGCACAACGCTTTTTACGATAATAACAAGTTTCTAATAGGCCTACTGTCTTTGCGGTATGCTTTTGAATAGGTCTAGTTTAAAAACATATCCAAACACAGGTGTTCGAGTAACAAAGAAATCTTAAGCAAGATATACACCAAAACGGGGCCATTGACTTATTCAAAGGCACGCGTTAAACTTTTTACATTTGTTCATAGGGGTCCCTTTACTTGGAACAGAACATTTGGGAAAATGCGCGCACATATCCCCCGTTTCGAATAACCAATTTGAATGAAATGTTGGTTATATACATTTATAGCTAACAATACGATCTTGCTGAGCATTTCATTTACTGTTCATTTTTGCATTTTAACTGGTTTAAAAATCGGTGAAATCGGGACCTATTGTTTTTGACGCACCCTGTATAATCATCCTGAGAGGAGATTATCTCTTTTTTGCACGTCATGCATCAGTGATGTCACAAAGAATTGGCCTAATATTTAATAAGGTCAGCTCTCTTTTGTCTAGTAAACCATGGCGTAAAGGTGTAATACTAGGAAATGCATGTTGGTAATACAAAATAGTTATACAGGGTGGATAAAAGAAATTGCGCACATATTGAAACGGTTCTTTTTTACCTTGATAAATGCATTGCACCATGACACTATTGTTGTTTGTATAAAGTGTATTTCTTTTCTTCTTTCTTATGTCGTTCTCGAACGGTCTTCGTGATGGCTCGCCAAACCACTCTGTCCCTCATGCATGCTTTCATCTCCTAATCATTCTTCAGTCCTGTGTCTTTCGCCAAGGTGTCCAAATATGTTAAGGCTGGCCGACAGATGTGTGTGTCCGTGTTTGGGTTTCCATAGCAGCAGATCAGATACAATCTCATTTGTATTTAATTTAGTTCAGCTTCCGAAAAATGAGTAAATGAACGCCCGAAGTTCTTAGATTTGGTTGTCTTGAAGCGTTAGTAGTTGGGAGATCTGAGACAATGGTCTCAGGAAGAATGTACAGTATATCAAGATATCACACACAAATCTTAATCTCTAGTTATTATGCTCAAAGCACAAATGAAATGTTCTGAATGAATATAAGTCATTTTGGGAAGGAAAACACTTAAAAAGGTTCACACACTTGAAGTTCTGAGTCCGTTGTTTCTTCTGCTAGCATTTTGTAATATATAAAATTAAATTTAGCTTCCTTGTAATTTGAAATAGAAATATTATATATAGGCCTACCAGTAGTTCTCTTTATTTATATTTTAGGTCCTTAACGAAGCCCTGCATCGCTTATATATGGCCATCGTTCCCATTAAATATAGCCATGGTACAGTATCATGTCTTAACGTCTTATCTATACAACATTTGTCACATTTTGCTGATTTTTCAGTCTATTACTTTTCTAACAAACGAAAAATCCTATTGGAAATATGAAAAAGAGGTCAACTTTGAAAACCTGTTACATTTCCAGGCTAATTATTCAGTCGATTACTTTTATTTTTTTCGGAAGATGAACTATAGATAAATACAGTTCATCTGAAAAGGTATACAAACAACACACTTTCATGATTAAATGTACACATCACGGTCAAAGGGCCGATTCAACCTGTGCACTATTGTTTTTATTCACCCTGTATTAATAATAGTGCACCGGGGTTCGTCATAATATTAGTGAGTCCGTTTTGGATGACAAGGTGTTTTTAAAGCGAAATGACCCCCCCCCCCCCCCTCCCACCCCTCCCCCAAATCCAAAAGGTATAGGGTAGGCCTACGGGATGTTTGGATGAAAGCAACATTTTTTCCCCAATAGATCTTGGGTGACAATGATTACAATTTTAATATATTTATGGAGTCTTTGGTGTGAGATTTTCAATAAATTTATAAATTCTTTAGTGTGGCAATTGAAAATAATATGTTGATGACAGCAATGCGTGTCCCTTACATTCGTAATTCGTATGGACACATACTATTAGAGAGCCCGTTTCCCGGGGCTATACTTATTTTTTCATGATGATTGAACCGAAAATTATCAATGACAAAGTATTTATAAATCCCTTCTAAATATATATTCGATAATATCCGTTATATTTGGAATTATGTCTCATATCAACGATATCATGCAATATCCAGAATATTGAGCAAAAAACGCACATTACAAACAGCAGCTTATCAACTCATACATCAGTCGCCGGCACAAAATATAATTCCGGGGATTTCTGCTTATTGCATACCGTTTTCCACGAAAATGCTAAAAAATACGTGTTTTAAATTAGTGCGCGGTACGTATGTTTGGGGAATTCACTATCGAAGTGATTATATAACCCTCTGGCCCTGTTACTGGATCACGCACCTTTTGGTGATGTGATGGTTCGCCATAAGGCCTAAAAAAAAAAGGTTTGATTGGCGTAACCCGACCGACCCTATTTTAACCCCCGACCCTAAACTTTTTTCTTTCTTTTTTTAATTTTTTTTTTTTTAAATTAAAAAAAAAAATTGTGTGTGAGAAAAAGAAATAAAGAGAGTGAAAATGTGTATTTGTGCCATTTGTTTATGTCTGTATGGTATATGTGTGCTGGTATATAAAAGTTCATAGACGTTTTACAGATTTAAAAAAATAAAAAATAAAACCGACCTACCTACCCTATTTTTTTCTTCTATGTTACGCCAATCAAACCTTTTTTTTTTAGGCCTAATTATAGAGTTTATGTGGCGATCATTTCGATCGGGGTTCAGAGTACTAAGCGTGTTTCTACTGGGCGTGCGCAGGATATTGTGAGTTACGTAACGTAACGTAAAGTTAAGTAACGTAAAGTAAAGTAACGTTTAAGTAACGTAATATCACGTAAAGTAACGTAACGTAACCTAAGGTAAAGTAACGTAACGTAAACTAACGTAACGTAAACTAACATAAAGTAACGTAACATAATGTAAAGTAACGGTAAGTTCCGTAACATAGAGTTCCCCTACCCCCATGAATTGCATAAACAATTCAGATTTTATGCAAATTCAATTTCGAAATTTGGATTAAGACATTGTCTAAAATATTTTAAGTAAAGAACCCATTTGCAAAGGTATACACCACCAATGCACTCCCCATAAACGCTACATGCAAAGTAGGGGTCAAACAATCGGCTAAACTTGAGTTATCCCATACGTCCTTATATGACATTTACAGAGATTATTCCTAAGAGATGTCCGCAAAACATATCAAAAGGATATGGCAAAGTGTTTGACAAGATTTTTCAATATTTCGCGATTAATTTGATGTAGCGATTTCGGCCCTTTATTTACGCCCCAAAACCCAGGACGGACCTTCCGCCTATTTCAGTCGTTAAAAACTTTAAAATGTTCAAACTAGTGCGATTTTTTTTTTAATTTGTAGGCCTACTGTGCACACTCATAAAAATGTGTTATACCCAAAACTAATAGATATAATTGAAAAAAGTCTGTCAAAATCTCGAAATTTGTACCGCAAAAAGGAACTATTGCTGTGATAAACTTTTACCGGACGCTATCTCATAGTGCATTGGTGGTGTATATATACCCTAAACATTTTCATTGGGCAGTTATTTTCTCCATAAAACACATTTCTTTCTCTTTTCTACTTGAAAAGGTCTTCATTCTACCATCCTGTATAAAACAAGACATTATTTTATCACCCTGTATAACTAGACACTGAAAAAAATCCACTGGAAATGGAAATTATTGAATATCGATTATAGTCGATAATCGATAATCGATAATCGATCGACTGAATCGGCACAACCCTTCGTTAAGGTTGGTGTCAACCCTGTTTGGCGCCAAATTTATCAAGCACTGTAACTTTTAAATTATAAATGTGATGTAGGCCTACATAAAAGTATAATTTTTTTGTAATGAAATGAGTCAGAGAATCCAATTTTGGTATCAAATTTTACTAAAATTAATGATTTTTACATTTTTGCCCAAAAATCACCTTTTTGGCGCCAACAATTTTCAGACAACCTAACAATATCAGTTTTTGATTAAAAATTCCAAAATTACTCCAAAATCATCTAAAGTCAATTATCTAGGAGCAAATTTTTTTTTTGGCTTAAAATTTGTTTGTTTTGAAAATATTGACCAAAAAGTGCCAAAAAATGTTTTTTATCTCAAAAATCTCATTTTTGGCACTTTTTGGTCAATATTTTCAAAACAAACAAATTTTAAGCCAAAAAAAAAAATTTGCTCCTAGATAATTGACTTTAGATGATTTTGGTGAAATTTTGTAATTTTTAATCAAAAACTGATATTGTTAGGTTGTCTGAAAATTATTGATGCCAAAAAGGTGATTTTTGGGCAAAAATGTAAAAATCACTAATTTTAGTAAAATTTGATACCAAAAATGGATTCTATGACTCATTTCATTACAAAAAATGTATACTTTTATGTACATCACATTAATAATTTAAAAGTTACAGTGCTTGATAAATTTGGCCCAAACAGGGTTGACACCAACCTTAAGAATGAGATTTCCCAGAAATCACAGAAATCCACCCATCCGTCAATGGAACTATTAGCTGCTTCATATGCATTTGATATGCTTATGAATAGCTTCTAGAGGGAACTTGTGAAACGAATCTGTGTCAAACAAAACACCCACTTCGCGTCTTGATAATCCGCCCAATTTCCCTATAATGAACGTGAAAGTTTCTAATCATGACTTTTCAGGCCAACAGCTTCACCTTTTTAGGTATCGTATTCATTGTACTTATTTATATTCCATTAAAGGTAGATGTTCCGATTTTCAACTTAATTGAAGTTTTCTATTCTACATGAAAGGTCATCCTTAAAAAAGTCGTGTTCCAAAGTTTGAGTTGCATAGCTCTATATATGGTTCTTATTTTAGACGCACAAGATGCTGTGAACTGTACCCATTGAGTACACAAACTATATCGGTGGTTACCACCATTCGCGGTAATTCGACGTTATTTCATCGATTTCTCCGTAATTATACCGATTTAGGCCGTCAAATTTCAGTATGAGTGATGAGAAAAATACGAGCTTTCATATGATATGAAAATCTCCGTATGTATGAAATAATTCTGTGTTACGAAAATGTGATCGGGTCATCTACCTTTAACACAAATAATAAGGTATGTTTTGTTTTTGCAGTTCAACCCTATTGTTGTCAATGTAGCACGCACCAGTGGCGTAACCAGCGGGGGGGGGGGGGGGGGGGGGGGGGGGCAACCCTTGCCCCCCCCAAATGAAATCAAGTACGGCTGTAAATGAAATTTACAAACAAAGTACACACCAAATCCCCCCCAATAATGACATCGTGTCGGTTGAGATTGGCACTGTCGGTTCATTTGACGAAAGGAATCATGGAATTATGATGGTCAAAAGTACACATATGAAAAAAATTCGCGCGCTACGCGCGCATATGTCTTCCCAAAATGAAATATTCTTTGGTACAAGCTTGTTTAGAGCCAAAATGTAGCTCAATTGTCCAAAAAATATCTGTAAAGTCGACAATTTTCGCGCGCTTCGCGCGCATCTCTTGACTCAAAAAATCTTAGGAGCCCCCCCCCACACCCCATTTCAAGTCACTCCCCCTTCTTTCCCCCCCCCCCCCAAATGAAAAAGTCTAGTTACGCCACTGGCACGCACAATACACCGCCCAAAATGCGCCTTCCTACAGTCGCCAATTCGACTATTGTCCGCCTTTGGCCATTGTCGGCGGAGTTGATACATATAGCCTAATCAGACGACGGTGGCTACGAACGGCCGTTAATTTTGAATTTCCGTTGGTTTCAATGTAACAATGGATTTTGATTATATGACCCCATAAAATTCATCATAGGTTAGAAGAAAAATTTTCCAATCCAAAACCGTTCGGGATGGCTAATCATCCCAATTGTAAATGCTATTTTTTGAATTTAAACCGTTGTTAAGCGGTCGTCCCATTCACTTGATCAGGTAACCTCGTTCGCATATTTTAACCTGAATACTCGTGAATACGCCTATGTCCAGCGTCGTCTGAGCCTAATAATTTATGAGAGCACTCGATCTCCGGGAGCAAAGCATATCTTTTTATGGTAATGAAAATTAAAGCTTAATAATTGCATTTTTGAACAAAAACTATCAATAACAAATGTTTCTATAGATTTGATACCAAAACAGTTATATTTGGGCTGTCGCCATACTATGCTACAATGCAGCATGGAAGTAAGTTACTTCCATGATTGCAGCCTGTATGAGTAGAATGATTGAGCGGGAAAACAGCGCAATAACAATCTGCTAATTAAGTCAGTGCGCGCGCGGTACATCAGTCACTGATTTCATAAAAACGTATTTTTAGAATTTTCGTGGAAAACGGTATAAAATAAGCAAATTAAAATCCCCAGGATCATATTTTGTGCGTTAGAGGATAACCAGGTGCTCTGTATTACCATTATAATACACGCAGATCTTAGTTATAGCGTTTATATGACACAGACAAAAGGTATGATTTATTTTGTAATCAAATTTCATATTATAACTATAGAAAATCACCATGGACAAGTTTATTTCATTCCAAATAAACAAACAAACTGTATTAGCTTGAATTTGGCACTCCTGGCATTCACACGTCGATAGGCACAAACGGGACGAATTATCTAAATGTGGTAAACTTGTAGCAACTATTGCTTATACAAATAGCATCACATAATTTTGACCAATTGCAGGTTTATTTATGTATATCGAATTCTGTAACTTGCAACCACTGTATAATAATACAGGTCATAAGCAAAACGAATAGCAGTAAACATGGTGAATATTATTACTTATATGATAGCAAATCACCATTCCGACCAATTGACAATTAGTTTCAATAAGTATAATGACGTATTATAACATAATCAATATCAATATACAATGTGTCCCAGAAAACTTTAATTTTGGATCTAGTTTCACTTACACCACGTTTTTCAATAATGTTTATACATTTTCGAAACCTATAGAATGTCATTCTGCATTTAATTTGTGAGATACTAATCTGAATCAAGATTGCTTAATCCGTTTTCCAGTAATACAGTGTACAGTAATAATGCGCGATCACAGAGACTAATCGAGAGACTATAGATTTAATCCGTTTTCCAGTATCCTTAACGCGTGATCACACTTTATCGAGAGACTATTAAAGGCATATTATGTGATCTTTTCCAGAGAGCGCCCTCTATTCATGATTTTTTTTAGAGAGTAGATTTTCTTGCAGATTTACATTTCCGATCATAAATCATACATACATTCCAAGTTACAGAGCGATACGATTCCTAATTACCTCAAAATCATGGTTTTAGAGTGAATTTAGAGTGAAAAATATAAATCCCGACAGTTTATTTTCACTCTAAAACCATGATTTTGAAGTAATTAAGAATCGTATCGCCCTGTAACTTGGAATGTATGCATGATTTATGATAAGAAATGTAAATCTGCAAGAAAATCTGCTTTCTATTTTTTTTTCGATGTTGAGGGCGTTCCCTGGAAAGATCACATAGGCCTAATATCCTTTAAAGGCACATTAAGTGGTGTTGAAAATTTTGAATGTTTAAAAATTTACTTCAGAATTCAAGATGAACATTAAAAATGGCCATTACTGTTGTTTCTACTAGCAAAAACACAGCAAAACTTGATTAAAACAATATCATCGCTATTTATTGAAAAACGCCCTCTATGCAAATATGGTTCACGTTATGTATCACGCGTACTGCAGGGGGATACTGTCGGACGTAAAATGCTCGTCCCGCGGGACGAGCATTTTTTGAATCGACGTTTTCTTGTACATAGAGGGCTGATTTTTCTTAATACTTATAGGTGTAAGTTCATACATAAATACAATTATAAAAATATACTAATCCCAGTTTTTATCATAATTGATGGCGCATCCTCCAACACATCTCTTAGTGCCCCTTTAAGTCATAAACCTCTTCAACCGATTTCGTGGAAATCGATGTTGTGTTGAGCAGCTGACAGCTCGTTAAACATGTTATATGAAATATGAAATGTATATTGTGTTGCAAATCAGCTGAAATGTGTAGTGCATCCAATGTACTAAGAAGCCTGGCATAAACAAATGCCTAGTATGACTTAGCACGAGGCAGCGTAGCTGCCGAGAGCTATAAGGAATTAATAGCACTCATCGACAGTACTAGCATTAGTGATGATTTATGCCCGGATTTATGTGGCAGAACTCTGCTGTACAATACATGTATCGCACAATTTAAAATGTGTTGAAATGTCTGACTTGTATACATAATTTTGTTTTACAACTTTTTCATTTCAAGAGTAAACGCATGTTAAACCACTATGTTACATGGGCGGATCAGTACGTTCTGTCATCAAAATCAGCCCAGCTACACAAGACAATACTGTCTTTATTGTGTTATATTATGTCATCATACATCACATTCTAGGCTCCCTCGTTTGTACGCTCAAGGTTGTGATTTCAGCTCTAGAGACACTTTGTTTACAGTGGAAGTATTGGCCATATTCAGTTGGACATGAAAAATGTACCTATGTTGTTTGGTATCAAGCTCATCAATTTCCTTGTCTTCTTCTGATTTCTGTTTGGCTTGTTGATGTCAAAATAGGCACTTTGTTAAATACCCTACTGATAAACAAAAAAATCCTCATACAATTTATACCAGAGGAATTCAACGATAGGGTAATAATAAACTTAGCCAGATAAACCACCAACAAGGGGCAGGAGCTGATGACAGATATGTCTGGCCATACAAAGACAGCTAGTTTTAGTGGGGATATTATAGAATTTGCCAACTTCAGCTGCTCTACTTTTCTACCTGTGAAATGGAGCCAACAAAGACGGTCCTCACAACAAAGCTTGAGGCTCACCCAGACTTACCTTGATCATTGAACACTTCCCATGCCTTAATGACCTTAATGAAAATTGTATTCATTTGATGAAACATCCACTGGCTCTCTGCGACTTCTGGCTCTTTCCTAAACACTAACAATCAGATCAAAAGATGCTGGGAGAGCTTTTTCAAGGATCCACGACCTCACACACCCAAAGCTATACATTCAGTCAGTGTCAGAGAAGTGGATGCATGGTGAGGATGCAACGGTGTTACAGTAATAGACTACAAGGGAAGCTTCTTCAGGGAATGTGACTGTAGTTTTTGAAATTGTATGGCAATCTTCAGAAACATGGGTCAAGTGACAACACTTTTTGATCCGCCCTCGTCTGCTCGTAACTATAAAGAGCCTCGACATAATTGGAGCATTTCCTATCTGAATTATCCTACATCAATGAATATATTGGTGATGATTGTCTATTTATTTCTACTAATAAATCTTTATGTAAAGTGAAATAGGATGTTGAAACTTCGTTACTCGATCACAAAAAGGACGTATGGCTGAAGTGAGACGGCACGGCACGAGGTTCGTTGAATGGTGAGGCTCATAACATTACCGTCATTTAAAAAAAAATGGTAGGACTGAGTTTTCGGCATAGCCTAGGTTTTTATCGCAAATCATTTTAAATCCGATTGAACAATCCTGATCATTGTTCCACATAATATAGTAAAATGCGGAGATCCAGAATGGGTAAAAAAGTGAATGCCCTCAATTGCAGATTTAAGTGGTCAACTGGGATGCTCAGCATAACCGACACTCGGTTAACCGGGTTTTCGACATACCTCTCTTTACCATTACTCACCTGTTGTTATTTGATAACAGATTAAGCAATATCGAATCTCACAAATAGAATGTGAAGATAAAGGAAGGATTAATCATGACTGCACATTCAATTGTGTAAAAGTGACTAGCTCCTTCAAAATAATATGCAGGTTTTCTAGGACGCGCGCGCTGTATATATACGGTAGTATGTGGCTTACATTTTGCATCCACTGTTATATCGGAAAGCAACGACATATTTGAAGGACATTTTAACAAATTTGAGTTTTGTCATCTGTTTTCCTGTCGGCTTTAATAATAGTTTGAATTGCTGGAGTTGGATGAAGAGCTACCTACCTTCCTTGCGGTGATAAAAAGTGATGTTAATATCTAAACGCTAAATTAGCTTATTTTTAACGTGTTTGGATAACACTTAATTAACATGTTGAAGTGTTAATAATTCTAGTTTTTAACACGTTGTGGTGTTAATTTGTCAACGCTATTTTTAACGTGTATGGATAACACTTAATTAACATGTTGTAGGCATAGTGTTAATAAATCTAGTTTAACACGTGGTGTTAATTTGTCAATATCATTTTTAACGTGTTTGGATAACACTTAATTAACACGTTGAAATGTTAAAAAATAACACGTTAAAGTGTTAAAAAATAATAAGACATGTGTGTAAGCTTATAGGCTAATATTTTTATGAGCCTATAAATTAAATTTATAATAAATCAACCGATCATACACACAAAATAATGAAACAAAACAAAACAAAGGTACCTTGCATTCCATGATTCCGTGATAGCCTTTTTATGCAGTGACGACTAGTAAATAGTAAAATCCGCCGTGTTGCTTTTTGTACGGTTTAGCAAGGGGACAACCGACATTGCGTGGCAAACAGTATAGTGAAATACACCACTCATTGTCGATTATTCCATGGCTAACCGTGTCACTATATCAGCAATTTCTGGTTCTAAACCCCCGGTCTAAACCACTGCCAAAGTCATATTTATCTTGATTGCGAAAGCACTCAAAATCAGCTTTATTTTCATCACCATAATCGTCTTACGAAGTACGCAACAATAATTATGGCGTGTACGATTTTTGACGTAACAACACATCGGGTTTCCCGTATCACATTTCAAGGGTTTATTAACGCGTTTGCGTGTTAAAAGTTATCGAATTACTAGTTTTGATTAACGCCGTGTTAATAATAGCGTTAACATTTGCAAACCTTGCGACTTCTTTCTAAAATGTTAACACATTCACGCTATATTGACATTAGGCGTTGACGAAGACCATGTTAATAATAATTACGAAGGTCAGTATATACACTAATTTTAACACCATCGTATTAAAAACTTGAGTGAATTAACACTCCAACGCGTTGGAATATAGCGTTGATATTTACAGTGTGGAGACTGTATTCATCAGGGTTTCAATAGGCCTCCTATCTGCACAATCATGACATGATGAAGCTAGAAGACTATACCTGACTACCTTCATGATCTGACACATCATCTTCGAATAAGTAGATTCCAAGGTAACATGAAACTTGATGACATTTGTCATACAGAATGGCGTATATAATGGGCGAAATTGAGTGTGAGCCTCCAACCAATTACTTATAGCTACAAATCAGCTTAAATTAAAATCCGATGCCTGATGATGGTAGCGATCATGGAATCTCAAAAGGAGTCCCTCTGTGAATGAAAAAGGAGGGCATTGGCTGAAACTGTTGGGATCAATGTATAGTACCGCAAGGTCAATCAAGCAGGCGACGTATAAAAACAGTACACAAATTCATGAGAGGTCACACCCAGTTTTCCATGATCATGGCGCCAAAAAACATCAGAAAACATCGACTGTGTGTCAAGGACATGAAGGAACTGTTTGTTTTGTCTTTTTTATCTAGCAGATTTTAGGAATGTTAATACGCAATTACCCATACTGTATGGGTAATTGGGGATTTTTTAAACTTTCGTACACAGGATGGATATGTAAACATTAACTGCACATTCAATCTTGTAAAATGCAAAACTCCTTCAATTCAAAATATGTCGCAGGTTTTCTCGGACACACCACAAGTTAGTATGGCTTGAATTTACACTGTCGTCTCGGAAAGCAATGACATGATGCGTTTGAAGGGCATTTAACAAGAGAGCTTATGAAATCTGTTTTCCTGCGGGGAATTGCTGGAAGGCGGGCTTGAAGGGTGACGAGCTACCTTCTATATACCTTCCTTGCGGTGAGTATGACCATGGTGAGTCTATATTCATATTCACACTGGTTCCTCCTATCTGGCACATCACTGTGACATCTTGGAATCATAGTAGATTTCAAGGTAATACGAAACTGTGAACAGAGGAAGGCCGTTCGGAAAAAATCGAGAAACCTATTGAAATAGCTTAGGCCTAAGCTTAAAATCTGAGACATGTGTCTAAAGAATGACTTCCGATCCTGATCATGGAGCGATCACGAAAACACAAAGGGCATGAAGCCCTGGACATAAGATTCAAAATGGGAATGGTCTCTCTGGGAAAGGAGGGCATTGGCTGACACTGTTGGGATCAATGTACTGAAAGGTCAATCAAGCATAATTGCGATGTAACACAAGTTAGTTCACGAGAGGTCATAGTTTTCATGATCAACATGATCATGGTGCCAAAAACATCGACTGTCATGACTGTGTGTGACAGAGCATGTTCTTATTTGTAGTAATCAAATGTTGAGAATGTTACGCATGATGAATGACCAGGAAAATAAATGAGATCATCGAGTTTTAATGGACGTTCCGAATGGATACACCATTTTTTTTGGAATAAGCAAGGCATTGGAATATTAGTAAATTCCAAGGTCAGTACGTTATAATATGAGGAAGGCCGCTGAAAAAGCGGGAAATCTACTAGGCCTATACCCAAATCTGAGACATTTGTCTACAGAATGACGTTGGGCGAAATGAGTGCGACTGTGTGAGATCTCTAATTAGCTACAAATCAGCTGACATGGAAATCCATGCCATCAAACTAGCGGTCATGAAAACTCAAAAGCAGTCTCTCTGTCATGTCTGTGAATGAAGGGAATTGGCTGAAACTGTTGGGATCAATGTATAACTAACTGCACGGTCAATCAAGCATGCGACGTACGTATAAGTTCATGATAGGTTACATTCCATGATCATGATGATCATGGCGCCAAAAACATCGATTGTGTGTCAAGGACCTAATTTTGTGTCTTTTTTGTCTAGCAGATTTTGGGAATGTCACGCATGATTAATGTACTGGGTAATTGGGGATTTATCTCTCGTTCCGAATGGATACACAAAGGATGGATATGTAATCATTAACGGCACATTCAATCAATCGTGTAAAATGCAAAACTCCTTCAAAATACTAAGTCCGTAAGTCGCAGGTTTTCTCGGACACGCCGCTGTCATAGTATGGCTTTAAATTTATACTGTCGTCTCGGAAAGCAACGACACGTTTGAAGGGCGTTTTAACAAGACATGCAAGAGAGCTTATGACATATGTTCAATTCAAAATAAGTCGCAGGTTTTCTCGGACACGCCGCTGTCATAATATGGCTTGAATTTACACTGTCGTCTTTGAAAGCAACGACACGTTTGAAGGGCGTTTTAACAAGACAAGCAAAAGAGCTTAATTATGACATCTGTTCAATTCAAAATAAGTCGCAGGTTTTCTCGGACACGCCGCTATAGTATCATGGCTTGAATTTAGTGTCGTCTTGGAAAGCAACGCCCATGTTTGACTGACATGTTTGAAGGGCGTTTTACAAGAGAGCTTATGGCATCTGTTCAATTCAAAATAAGTCGCAGCCTCGCAGGTTTTCTCGGACACGCCGCTGTCATATATAGTAGGCCTATGGCTTGAATGTTTTACACTGACGTGTCGTTTGTCGTCTCGGGGACGGAAAGCAACGACACGTTTGAAGGGCGCTTTATAAACACTAGAGAGCTTTATATGACATCTGTTTTCCTACCGGGAATTACTGGAAGGGTGACGAGCTATACCTTTTACTTGGCTTTGCAGTGAGTGAGAGTATGGCGACTCTATATACATATTCATGTTCACAGGGTTCCTCCTATCTGGCACATCACTGTCAGTGGCGTACCCAGGGGGACCGTCGGTAAAAACGACCCTCCGTCGGTAGATTTGCGATTTTGACCATGCGATTTTTTTTCTGCCGTTTATGCTGACAACTTCATCCCCCCCCCCCCCCCCCCCCCCCCCCCCCCCCCCCCCCCCCCCCCCCCACTTATCAAGATTTCAGCTGGTCACGGGGAAAAAATTGTGCAAGTTTTACGATTTTTTTTTGGGAGTCAAAAAAAAATTGTCGGTACATCATGCATTTCGTCGGTACAACTATGGTCGGCCCCCCCCCCCCCCCAGTTTCCAAAAGCTGGGTACGCCACTGATCACTGTGACATGAATAGGCCTATATAGATTCCAAGGCATGAACAGAGGAATGCCGCTGAAAAATCGAGAAAACCTACTAAATAAAATAGCATAAAGTCTGAGACATGTCTATACAGAATGACGTCCGATCCTGAGTGATGGTACGATCACGAATATCGAAGGGCATGAAGCCCTGGACATAAGGTTACAAATGGTAATGGTCTTTCTAGGAAAGGAGGGCATTGCTGTTGGGATCAATGTACTGAAAGGTCAATCAAGATTGCGACGTAACCTTAAGTTCACGAGAGATAGGTCATCCATGATCATGGCGCCCAAAACATCGACTGTGTGTGACCAAGGCATTAAATGATAACTCCTTGGTGTGACAGAGCATAATTACTCTTGTTTGTCTATCAAAGTGTTGAGAATGTTACGCATGATGAATGATGATCAGGAAAATAAATGAGATCATTGAGTTTAATGAACGTTCCGAATGGCTACACACACCCATGTTTGGAATGAATAACCTAATGATAAGGATTCACTTGTTCTGAAAATGGGAAAATATAGCAGGGGAGAACAGAATATAAAACCTAGAATTAGCCTTCTAACCTGATGAAAACAAAAGAAAGACCAGATGGACATGGTGGGTGGAAAACGGATATATACAAAAGAAAAAGACCACCTACTCCAACAATAATTTAACTCCTTCATGTCCCTTGAACCTTTATTATTCGGTCCATGAAAAATCTTTTTTGTGTGTATTGATCCGTATTGCCCGAATCGATCACAAACTGTGTTACAATTCATGTTACTTTTCCAGGAATGTAATGTAGCATATGAAGAGGTATGTCTGCAAAAACTGCGAAGGAATCGCCATCCGGAACGGCGGCTATACAACATTTCATTTTTTCGCAACCTTTACTGGAAATGCGGATTTTCATAAAGAATGTGTCTTCAAACTTTTAGAAACGAACGACCTGAAATTCACCGTAAACTTATATACTGGGGGCCGTTACTGTAGTGGGGTATGTATACTGTATAATCAATACACTGCTAAATCCAACTAGTAATATTATTGATTTGAAAAGAAGACATATTTTATGGGCTTATAATGTTAGGTTTTGAAATAACACAGTCAAAGTTGGTTTTGAGGATCTGTGAATTATTACTCAGAATGAATTCACCATAAACAATCTCATTTCTCCTAAACACATGGATTCCTTTGCCTGAAACACTATAGGCCGTCCATCAGTTAGTATTTTAACAAATGGGTTGTCCAATGAGTTTAAATGCACCATGGCATGCATGGCTGTGTTTTATTAGTAACGATTCTCGGTACAGGATGATTTGTTTGTCGAGGGGTGGAGAGCTCCACCCGAGTCGACAAACAAATCATCCATGGAGAGGGGTAGGGGGACCCTCTCGATGTTCCCGTCCCTGGAACAATATCTGTATAATAACGTAGCTGCTGCTCCTGAGGGGAGAGACCTTATAGTTATCTTCATGCCCGTCGTCTTCATGATGCACCACCCTTTTCAAAACAGCCTAGTGTTTCAGGCAAAGGAGTCCATCAGTATTCCCTGTGTTTTGAGGAGAAATGAGTCTAGATTGTTTACGGTGAATTAATTTTGAGATAATTCACAGATCCAGTCAAAACTAACTTTGACTGTGTTATTTTATGTTTCCTATCAGAATGCGCAAACAATGATCATGATGTCATTGCCATCTTCAAATAGCTTGTTAAACTTGGATAACGCAGCTCACAGTTTGTTTGATGGAAAGTATGATGTATGACAGGATAATTGTAATTATAAAAATAGTTATCAGGAATGGAGTAACATTAATTAGAGGAGAATATTTCAAAATGTTGTATTTTTTATTACTTTTAAATTCTAAACGGGTATGTTCCGCAAAAGTGCCCCACCCCTATATTTGGACCCCTAAATTTTATTTTGGAATAAAATAATGAAGAATAACGAATCTACACTGCAAAAACACTGGTGTTAAAATCAACACCGAGGGTGTTAATTTTAACACCACATAAGTGTCCCAGCTGGTCCACACTTCCTGGTGTTGATTAACACCAGTCTTTGGTGTTGATGAATTAACACTCCTTTGGGTGTTGCTATATTAACACTCTCAGGTTGTTAAGTTTACCCTCCTATGTTAATTTTTACACCTTCTGGTTTTAAAATATTAATGTTAGATACGTTGAAGCACTTTAACAATAAAATGCTTGCAAATAACATATTTCACTGTTCAACAGTTCAAATCTATTAAAACTTGAACGTTTTTTTGTGAATTAATGTTCTGACTTGCCATTTAATTATGGAATGGTGCATATTGCAGATCGAATCACTAGATCAAATGTATAAATATACAATCCAAAGTGATACAAACCAATATAACCAACCTCTGTGCGCATGTGTGGAATAATGCCACCCATGGGAGTTATTCTTACACGTTTAACACAAGAAACCTAACACCATTTATAGAAGAGTTACATGCAGTTATTCCTATGGTGTTGACTTTACACCAACATTAACACCAGGAGCGTAACACCGGCCACCAGTGTTGCATATTTAACACCAGAGTTTTTGCAATGTGTATGTATTGGATATGGTACTTTGTGTAGCCTAATTCTGAGCCTAGGGCGAACTTGCCCCGGCCTATGGGCAAACCTACCCCGGCGTCGGGCAAGTTCGCCCTTTTGAGACACTTGTCTTTATCATTTACTCTTGCCTTTACATTAAGGCTATAGTACTGAGATCATTGTCGTAGGTAGCAAAGATATCAATCTTTCACATGATATCAATAGGTCCATTCAATCTTTAAAATTGGCGTCTCGGGACCTCTTCATATGAAAATGGGGCGAACACTCCCCCGCTCTCCCCTATAGAAAACTATGTCCTCCGTGTAGAACTTGTTATGTTCTGCAATACAAGAAAAAATGAACGTAAAAGTATTTTGGCACAAAGCATAACAAAACCCGGCATTGGTGCCATTTTTTTCGTAGGCCTAGGCCTATATAGAATTGCATATAACCAAGGTGTTGATATCCAGTAGACCCTAATGCTTTACAGACATGACAGAGCTATGAGTCACGTCACTCTTTTTCAAGAATTGGCCCCTTTATTTAACATGGCGTTAAATCAGGATTGATTAAACGCCTGTCTTTAGCCCTAGCAATTATTATACGCAGCTGCTACACAAGAATCAGGGGGTCAGACCATGAAATTGAATCAATATTACGTGTTCATTACATGCATCTTTTATTATGGTTCCAATATTTTGTTAGCCTTCTTCGATGGACAGGTCAGCTATTATATATATAGTCTGTTGCTATTTATAAACCTTACATTATAGGCTGTGTTTATTTAGTAACGATTCGGTCCAGGATGATTTGTTTGTCGAGGGGTGGAGCTCCTCCTCCACCCCTCGACAAACAAATCATCCATGGAGAGGGGCAGGTGGACAAATCTAAACCCACTCGATTTTCCTGTACCTTGAACAATATCTGTATAATAACGTAACTGCTTCTCCTGAGGGAAGAGACTTTATAAGTTATCTTCATACCCGTCTTCATGATGCACCATCCTTTCAATTCCTTATCTTCATGATCTTGGAACTATATCTGTCAATAATGAATGTTTTTAAGAATTTAAAAAAATATATATATATATTAACTTTATTTATATATTGGAATAATTACTTTCCTTCACCATGATGTTGTTTTCTGATACTCAACATCAAAACGAAATCGGTTTATAATTTGAAAATTGAGGTGTATGTTCGTTCGCACAAAACAGGGCCGCGGGTGCACAGCGTGTAATGTTCAGTGTGTGTCTAATAATAAGTTAAAGAGCCGGAGCCTGGAGGGAAGGAAGGTTTACTAATCTTTATACTACTATATTGCATCATAAAAAGGGTATTGCACTCTCACAACAATTTAATATGACCAAGTAGAAATGGAACATGTAGGCCCTATACTGCAAAATTAGTTTCAATGTTAATTATTCAAGCATAACAAGATGGTTTCAGGAACGTTTTTGGAACCATTTATTTTTATTTTTCTGGAAGACTTCTTGCCTCCTCTTCTTGGTCTGTAACAGGTGTATTCAGATTTGTCTTTTCATTTGACAACTCGGTATCAGACGATTAATTACTTATCCCAGAGTGAAAAAATGATTTTTTCAGGAACATTATGACAATTAACTTGATAATCATGACTATTTTAGCAAAACCAATTTACTGTGTTAAAATCCCATTGGAATAGCGAAAAACGCGGTCAGTTTATAAAACTTGCCACAGTTTGCTTATTCATCAGTCGATTTATGGTAGGATAAACTAGATTAACAACGCGTTTACAGAAAAAAACAAAGATGGTTCAATCACGCGCGGCCGTTTCAAATCGTGCATTCTTTGATTCACCCTGTATATACGAATAAAACTTTGTATGACCTGTATGGTAACGCCTACGTAACGCCATGCAATAAGCATGAAATATCATTACGACAAGTAATATTCCCTTCACCAGCGTGCCAATAATGCATTAAATTTGGTAATTAGTTTGAATGAGATTTAAATTGTTATTGGATAAAATGTCCTCTTTCTTTTCAATTAGAAAGGGTTTGTTCACCAGAATTTTAAAATGTAGGCTTATATCGAATTTAACTTACACTAAAAAGTAGATTTTATAACGAAATCATTTAGTTTTATTACATTGTGATTTATATATCACCGCGTAAGGGAGTGTTCATAAATACCTTGGTGGGAGGTTGGAATAAGTTAAAATGGAGGGGGGGGGGGGGGGGGGGGGGGGGGCGGGGGGTCAGAAGAAAACAATGTCCCCCAAAAGGGAGATCACAAACAAATTGGTACAAACAGTGGGGATCACAAAAGTCCAAGTTGTTTTGGCGCTCCGCGCATGCAAAAAAAGGCTCCACATTGTTTCCCCTCTTTGCGTGCCCGATCGCATCTAATAATGTTCGATAACTTGGACATACAAGGGGGGGGGGGGGGTGGGAATATCAAGAAGAAGAAAAATCACCATAAAAGGGGGGATCAAGAAAAAAATATGTCCGAGGCTCAAAAATGTCCCCCCCCCCCCCCCATCAAAGTATTTATGAACACTCCCTAACGTAAAATGATAAATGCAGATTTAGGAACATCATGTCCATCGTTGTCTGTCCGTCTGTCTACATTGTACAGGCAGAAATTGCGCCATCCTATTACCAATAGAATATTATAGTCCTGTGCTGTGGTAGCTGATACGTGGATGTGCCTCCCAGACTTTGAAATTCCGACTTTCAATATTATATATACCTGCATAAAAGGTGTACTATTAAAGAGTAAGAGATGTTTAAGATTGTTGTTTCATGTACAACATTTATTGACCATTATTGTTGTTTCTACTCACAAAAAGGCAAAACTTGATGAAAACAATATTACATTTTTATTGAAACCATTTTTATAAAAACGCCCTCTATGTAATATTGTTTTTAGTTTGAATCGAAAAGAAAAATAGCGTAACGCTGTTTACCATAAAATGCTTGTCCGAGCTGGGGATGGTATATTTTTAACGACGTTTTTTTGCACAAAGACGGCTGGTTTTTCCTAATCCTCGCAGCTGTAAGTTTGTGATGACTGTATACAATTGTAAAAATTTAAATCCCGATTTTTATCCTAATTGAGGGCGCAGCCTTCAACACATCTCTAGTCTTATAGTAGGCCTACCCCTTTAACACCCGATCGGTATCCCAAACTTGGTGAAATGTCTACCGATTAATATATACCCCTTGTTATGTATTTACAATAAACAGAAGGTTAAGTAGAAAACTGGGTTCTGAAAAGTGCATTTTAACCAAAATTGGGGTCTCAAAGTGTATTTTAAAACATGGGCATTAATATACTAAAAACCTTTCTGATGATACACCACCCATCGATATACCAAATTTCGCGAAAAGGCACCCCAAAAGGCAGGCACACACCGTATCATACCACTATATAGTGAGTACTCTCCCCCCCCCCCCCCCCCCCCCGGGAGCTTGCCTGAGGTGGAAATTGTTGTGGACCCATAGACAGTGTATGTGACATGATAGGATGTAGGAGTATGAAATTATCATGATTATTGTACTTTTCTATCAAAATTCCAAAATTCATTTTCAAAAAACTATTTTCAACCCATAGGTGGCTGAAAAATACCTGTACGTCGAACAGCGCTACTAGTACTAGCTACGATTCTAAACCCCTCAATGGGTTTCGAAAAAACCAAAAACATAATGCGTGCAGGCCGTGGTGGGCACTGGGCACCTACAGGGTGTCCCAAAAAACCGTGCAAGTGTATACCCAACCGTGAAGTTCTAAAAGTGTGTGTAACATTTTTATACATATTGAAAGACCAAACGCTTGGCTTTCAGATGCCGTTTATTTCATCTTATTTGGGTTTTTTGTCAATCCCGAGATATGACCAATTAACTAAAGCTACATAAAATCGACATTGTGCCACTTTACAATCATAGAAAGTTTTACTCAGGAGATACAAATCTTCCACATGTTTTCGAGTAGTTTTTTTAGCAATTGCTATGCAATTATCATTTTTATTGCGATTTTGATAGGTTTAAATAATAGAATGCCGTGTCTGTGTAGCCAAGCAGAATTGAATATTTTAAAAATTCAGGCCGAATGCCTCCACCCTCCCCAATGTTTCAAGACGGATTGATGCCAATTGCAAGAACAAGTTATAGGCCTAGTATGTTTGACGCTTAAGCTTTCTTTCTGTAAAAGTGACACACAACATCGATTTTAGGTAACTTTAGTTATCTCTTATCTTATCTCAGGATTGACAAAACCAAATGAAATAAACGGCAGTTGAAAGCTAAGCGTTTGATCTTTCAATATGTATAAAAATGTTACACCAAAGTTTAGAACTTCATGGTCATCAATAAGTTGGGTAAACACGTGTACGGGTGGTGGTTTTTTTTTTGGGGGGGACACCCTGTATATGAATGTTGCAAGCATCTGCGTGATGCACTCATCTCAGAACCTATACCTCTGATCTCAGCGGATTTGTTAAACCCTTGATTCTTAAATAAACTTCGAGGGAGGTCGGGTTAAAGGTTTTGGACCGAGTAACCCATAATTTATATGTGAATGCGTAAGTTTCCCCGAGCATTTTGTTGATGTCAACGGGATAACGAAAAGTACAAATCTGCAAATACCTGAGCCCGGTACGGCGCACGGACGTGATAATAAATTCCGCGTTACTATGACAGCGCCAAATGGACTTCCAAGAAATCGCTGTCGACCTTTATTGCTTTACCTTGTCACGCGGCGGTACTGTGACGTGCATACCTGGCATCATCCCATCCGTTAGCAGTTGTAGTTTCCAAAGCATCAGCTTTAATTCAGGCCCGGTATTTTCCTTCGTTTGTTTGTCCGTCTGTTTTTATTTGTCTGGTTAATAGTATTGGTGCATGTCCGTCAAGTTTGCTCGTAATAACAATTTAATATCCAGATATATCAGGCTGCTGGGTAATTCTATTCATCATGTAGCTTCTAGCTTTATTTCCTGATCAACGTATGTGGTCACCTTGTTAGATTTGTTGTTACGATTGTCAAACAAATGCTCCACTTACCTTGATTTTGACTGGATTGAATATTGAATTGAGCAGAGTAAAACCGACTCATGACATATAAATCATAAATAATATACCGTATATAGGATTTTCAATTCATGAGGGAATTTTATAGAGTTGATTCAATCAATTAATTTCAAGTCAACAAGGCTGTATTCTGTCATTTTTGTGTATACTGCTGTATATTTTACCTAATTTTTATAAACACTTTTGACAGAGTATATAAAATAGAAAATTTTTATCAGCTGAGCCCAATAACAAAGACCCGGCTACAAATTGCATCGCGTATTTTCGAACCATCATGTCGGATCCGGAATGTTGGGTTCAAACATAGATCCTTGCTTCACAAGGATCTTATCTGGTTCACCGGCACATTTGGCTTTCTAAATATTCAATATTTAACCACAAATTTACATGCATTCAGCTGTTTGGCCAACAAAATACCACATCCTACTTCCTACGTATAACTTAAGGTCCTATACGTAATATCATACGGGATACGTTATACGTATCCCGTATAATGATAGGCCTATATGTATTACGTACGGTATAGGCCCGGCCCGGGTATAGGACCTTGCCAAGGACGTCCGGAAAAGACAACGTGACCGAGAGTTTCCAATGAAAACCCTAAACACGGATTTACAAGGCTTTTTGACCCAATCATGTATAACAATATATTGCCTAAACAAGGATTCATATGTATGCATATAATGCATGCATGCATGCATGCATTCATAAGATTTCTTCAAGTTGTAATAATATTTGAATCCTTGGGAAAACAAAGTCAACCATACAAAATCATGTTCAATATTGTTAGACCTTTTGTGTCAGTTTTGCTACAAAATAAGAGCCTAAGATAAAAGATTGAAACAATTTCAAAATATGATGAGATGAGGTGGGAATATTTAAATAAATTGCTGGCAGTAATAGTTAGTTTTGTTTAACATGCATCTCGATGGATTATAGAAATGCTAATTAAAACCGATATGGAAACATATGATATTATTATTAAAGTGTGTTCTGTCAAATGATAAATGTATTCCACTGTAACCGATACGTTTAAAATTCATGGTCAAAGGAATGCCATTGTCAGGTCATGGATGGTGGTTGCCGCCAGGCAAAACTTTAACCAGAAATCCAAGTTGCTATGACTTGATCTAGTCTACTATTTAAGCATAAAGCGTATGTCTAAACCACTGTATGTACAGTTCTTGCCGCCTATATGCTCCAAGATGTAGACGGTAAATACATCGGTCATGATAGCTCTGTAAAACCATGGAAGTTCTTCCTCCCGGGTACTTCATGGTAAAACGGTATTAACACTTCCGAGGGCATAATATATATGTATATATAATATCGAATAATAGATCATCTGTCAACCCCTATCTCTGACATACATACCCCAACCGTCTATGGTCCGTCCGAGCATTCTTCCATGCATGGTCCGAGGCTATTAAACTCATACTAGGCCCTTTGAAGAGCCCAATGCATGCTCATTATGCAATTATACAGTGGTGTGCTAAGTATGATAACGCAATGTCTTTGGATTTAAAATGTTAAGCCATTTCTTAGGCTGGTCAGGTGTATTATATTAATGCATCTAAATATATATCGCTTGGCCTGAGCAAAGACGTACGGTCTTCCTAAAAGTGGGTGCATTATTTTGGTGAAGATATCAGCACAAACCCACCCCAATCAGGATACAGCATGCTACAAAAGGATGGTCATGATGATATTATAAAGTGAAATGCCTATTGCATTGCTAAGTTGTAGATTGAAGGGTTTGGATGTAGGTCAGAGACAGTGCATATATGATGTACAATGTGTACTATAAGTAATGCTTAATCTTGTTTCCAATATTGAACCCCCTTGGTGTATAACCATCCGAGAAATAATTTTCAAAATGAGTTCATCCTTTGTCTCTGTGATTGAATTGATATGAAAGAAAATGTGTACCTGCTATCATTTTGGATCTGTAAAAAGTAACAATTCACATGTTTCGCAGCATTATTGATACAAACAGTATTTTCTTTTCCCCCCAAAAAAGGATTCCTATAAATCCGCTTGAAAGACAACCATGAAAGTTCACTTCATTACCCACATTGTAATCATAGTTTATAGACAGCAATATAATGACCTAATTTCCCCTGATTAAAACGTCACAAACAAAAGCCAGTCTAATATATATAATACAACCCGTGGTTGAACCGAAAGGAATACTAAGGATCCCACATTTTGATATCGGTGAACAATGAATGACCTCCTCCATTCAAAGCTGTTTCCTAAAATATTGACCAACCAGTGATGTGTCATAGCAAAGAAAACAGTAATGTAACCTTAAATATTTTGTGGTTAAATCTTTCGAGGACTAAACTAAAGCGTATGCCTACTGATAGTGTATAGGCTGTGGATAACAACATGAAACGGATGTGGTCGTGGCCGAACCTTTGATAATAATGGTGTCTGTGTATACGCGCGAGATTCGTCGAAAGATGGATTAAATTGTATGCAGTGGTATGGGCAATATTGATTTATTATCGAGTTCAACGAATCAGAAAACATCCTTATATATTATTGATAGTCTTTGTGCACACATTCCGCCATTATTTCGCAAGATTGAATTGAAGGCACAAATTCCCAGCATAACGGATTAAATAGTAAATACTATAAAATTAATAGTGAATGACATCATTGACATGTGTTCTGTTAACATACGTTGTAACATGATTAATTCAATACCATACACAATTATTAACATTGATAATTTCATATATTTTAATAGACGAAAGAATAATTCATTCAGGATCAAATCACAACGTTATGAACATGAATGTTGTCTGGTATTGTCACTCACTTGTTGCGTTAAACAGTCTCTTTGTGGAGAAAGCTGCAAATTGTCCAGAGAGTTGAAAAATATTGATCCGATCCAATCAAACAATTCTTTGTTGCTTCATAATGTTTTATGTTCTTGGAAGGGTGAGCGCGGAGAGAAAATTGCAGAGATGAGCCCTGAACGTTGAATAAATATAATGTTTGTCCTGGTGAGATAGTATTCAACCATAATGTCAACAATCCATGGTGGTGTAATACTGTTTTATGTCTTAGATTCGATTTCTGCGATGACCATTTTGAATTGTTACAATGTACAAGTTTCAGGGTAAAAACTAGTCAACAAACTTAACACGTGGATGAGTGGATGAGTCGACTCCGATATGAACCATAAGTCTTTCTCTCTCCCTGGCAAATGATTTGTAGTAGGCTTTCCATCTACACGTTGTATTAAGTCATGTTTCAATAGGTTGTTCATCGGGTACATTTCCACTTGGAGTATCAAAATAGCGCGAAGTGAATCAACATTGCATTCCTTTGCATATTTCAGTGTATGTCAATATATACACCTGCTTTTGATTTTAAAAATCCCCCTCCCCAATAAATAAAAGAACTCTATATATAATATATAATCTCATGATATCATTGGTCATATGGATATTCTCTCAGGTAACTTTTCATTTTGCCGGGAAGAGGGAGCTTCTCTAGTCCTGTTGGTTCAACGTATCTATTAAGCGCACATCTTGTTAAATGTTGAAGGCTTCCTACTGTTGATCTTAATGGTTGTTTAATTTTGGCCTCTGTGTCCCTTCTCCCTGATGGTTCAAGCCACACTAGCTGTCCATTAGAATTCGATTGTCCATTTCCATTTGTGTCTATAATAGTACGTTTTTGTGACCTGGCAGCCACCACATAATGATATAATAACTTAACAACACAGTCGAAGCTAGGAGCGGATCTCCGTAACGCTTCCTCCGAATCTAATGTAAACTTTCCATTCTCGTATTCAATCCGTACACTTGTGGTACCCCTAGAAGTTCTCACACTCAGTGTGAATAAGTAATTTGGATCAGAACTATCACGGACGAGGAATGTTCCATGACTGCTATGGCGCAGTTTTCGTTTGGCCTCTGTATAGGTCATGGCCCCGTGATACCAACCAGATGTATGGAGATTGTTCACGGCTAAAAACAACCGATCGAAGTCCTCTTGTGTATCCCGTTCGCCACCTCCGTGTCCAGCAGAGGGTAGGGGAGCTGGCAACTCCGCCCTTCTCATATCACCAGGCGGCATCGGGATATCAGCCTACAATTAGAAATGGCGAACAACTACGGCTACAAAAAATGGCCTAGTATAGTGACGGAGTATGTCAGTTCGGATTACTACTGTAGCAGCAACAACAGCACTTTATTACAAAAGCAGACGCACACTCCTTTGTTGTCCGTTACACCTTTTCACCCTGTTCAGAGCGGTAGACGAGTCGAGATATGGCAAATGTTTTCCATCGTTAAAATATAATATTCCAATGCTTTTGCCGGATAAAAGTACTGCAATAGTAGTAGTGCAGGACGGACGTGTTGATTTGTGGAGACAGACAGGACGGGAGCGATACAGCACATGTACTCTACTCTGTACAGTCACCAGAATTCTGACTGTGACAGCACAGCACGACAGCTGTACAAGGCCGGGTACGTCCAAACTGTAACAATTCCTAGAATTCGTCTAATTCAATAGCGATGACTAGCGTAGACTTGTACCACGTCTCGCTCAGTAACACACACGCGTCCACAACCGGCGGCATAAATGAAGACCCAGCAATGCGAGTATTTATAGCGGGTCGATGTTAATCGTCCAGCTTAAAGACTGAATAGACTGTATGTTGTTCGGATTGGTTAAAATTTGTCAAGCGGGCACACACATGCAAATAGTTGAACCACCGGTTGGCAGGCATATGATACATATTGAGCAATTTGACATTCCCTGAATTGATGACACAAAAGTCGACAACTCAACTTCCACTTCCTCTCTCGTTTTATGCGGTGTACATGTTGTATACAGGACAGCAGTACAACCGTTGTGTGTGTCACTGATCATAAATGGCTGAACGTACATTGTAAAGGCCTTGGGTATAATGGCAGCCTAGCCTAGCTTTGCTCCGCCCACACAACGAGTCACTGACATGCAGTAATAACCACAAACCCATTGACTGGAATGTACCATACTTTTCAAGGGGTCTTCGGGAAAAGGTTTATTTAATTTAATCAAATATTTTAAAATAAAAGAGCACTATATTGCCATTGATCTGATTCTTTGTAAAGTATAGTTATGTATGATTATACAGTGTACTCTTTAATTTACATAAAATTAAAATTACGTTTTGTAGACAGCTAGTTCATAGTGTTAATAAATGTAACACCCCTCTCATTGAAGTAACTCGCCCTACTGCCTACGATTAGTGAGGAAACCACAGAGGGGTTTTCCCGTTACTCATTTGCATGTAACGGGCTGTGTGGCGGTATACCTAGCAAATACCTTGACTCAAGCTGATTTTCCAAGCTTGTTCTTTAATCTTTATTGTCATGAGTATTACAAAGAAATCAACAATTAAATTTCGTTTTAATTTGTCACTCATACCTATTACATATTGGAGACAACGCCGTCGCCTTTGACTGGAGATATAGCATGTAGTCATGAGGTACATGTACTCCAAAAAAAGCAACTGCTTGTCCATGGCGGCGGGTTCCGTGGAGGTTCGCTGTGCGGGGTGAAGAACTGGGGTGGGGGGGGGGGGGGGGGGGGGGGGTTCTTGAAAAGGTACAATGGTACCCAAACAATCGTAAAAGGTTGCCCCCCAAAAAAAATTCAGTCAGCTCAGAAGATTTGAGAGCTGGGGCGATTTTGTTTCTTCTTTTTTTGGGGGGGGGGGGGGGGGGACAACCTTTTACGATTACTAAGGGAGTGTTCAGAAATACTTTGGTGGGGGTTGGCCAACTTGCATTTTTTGGTGTCTGAACTTTTTTGACGCCCCCCCCCCCCCCCTTTACAAATAGTAAACACCTTTTTGACCACCCCCCCCCCTTTACAAGGTGAAACACTTTTTTGACCACCCCCCCCCCCCCCAACTCCAACCCCCTCAGATTCATTTTCCAAAGACTCATTTTAGTTTTATAATGTGTTACAAAGAGTTCATATTTGTTTTATCTGGTGTTCATTGATAATAAAAATATCACAGACTGATCAAGCCAATTGTATAGGCCTACTGTATCTATTTTCAATGTCTGCCTACACATAGAATAAACGTGGATTTAAGTTTTTGTTTAAATATATTGATTTGGCCAACAGTGGCGTAGCTAGGTTATTCATATTGGGGGCGAGAAATGAGACTGAACCAACAAGACCTTTGTAAGTAAATATTAAATGCGCGCGAAGCGCGCAAATTTTTTTGACTTTACACCTATTTTTGGAGCGATTGAGGTACATTTTGGGGACACATTATGCGCGCGCAACGCGCGAAAATTTTGACCATCATTTTGACTTTTGACCATCATAATTCCATGATTCCTGTGGTCAAATGAACCGACAGTGCCAATCTCAACCGACACGACGTCAATATTGGGGGTGGGGGGGGGGGGGGGGCGACGCCACTGTTGGCCACACTTTTTTACCCCCCCCCCCCCCTCTTGAGTACCCAAAACTTTTTGGTCCCCCCTCTTTTTTCAACATTTTATAGAAAAAAATCGCGAGCGTGGGGGGGGGGGGGGGGTAGATTGGGTCCCCGCGTCCCTCTATCGCAGGGGCCGTGTGTAAAATGGGGGAAGACATGAGGATCGAGTCTAGGGGGGGGGGGGGTTGTGTTAGGTATTTTAAAGGGGCATGAAGAGGTGTGTTGGAGGCTGCGCCCTCAGTTATGAGAACAACTGGGATAGGTATATTTTTACATTTGTATTACATGTAGGCCTATCATTAATCTACAAAAATCTCATTATGGTCGTCATTTTGTATGACCCCCTTAAACAAAAGCGATTCATTTTATGACCCCCCCCCCCCACTACTCAGATGTTGATTGTTTTTATGACCACCACCCCCCCCCCCCCCCCTCTAACATTCACATAAGGGACGCACCATTTGATTTTCAGGGGGGGCATGGAAGTTGGGGTCGGGCGGAATTGTTTTTTTTTCGCCACCGAAGTAGGCGGAATTTTTTTTTTTTTGCCGCCGAAGGCGGCAAGTATTTTTTTTTTTAAGCAAAGCCGGCAAATTTTTTTATTTTTAGGTTTTAATGGTTTTCTTTACATTGAGTTGGGCCTTTTGGGTGAGTCATCTTTTTTTTTTTTTACTCAGCAGTGGGTCATTTTTTTTTTTTTTTTCCTGGTTGGTGGGCAAAGTTTTTTTTCTTTTCCTGGATAGTGGGCAAAGTTTTTTAATTTTAAACTTCCATGCCCCCCCCCCCCCCCCCCCTGAGTATCTAATGGTGCGTCCCTAACACAAATCTACTTAAAAGACTTTAAGGCCTATTTCTTTAGGTTATTCGGGAAACAGTTGATGAGGAAGGAAACAAAACTAGGGTGGCCGAGCCCAAATTTTGTTTTACAATCAATGTTGAAACATGAAGAAGAAAATTCAAGAAATGCGCGAAAGGCGCTTACAAATTTTAGTATTTTAACTAAAATTAGGGTCGCCAAGCCCATATTTGTTTTACAGTGTTGAAACATACAATGTAGAACAAATGCGCGTGAAGCGCGCAATTTTGTTTGTTGTATTTTAACTAACATTTTGTTTTGACCCCCTCCATTTACAATGGTATTTATTGCATGACCAAACCCTATTTCCCATGTAAAAAACCTCCCCCAGGATATTTGGGACCCTGCGGGCTCCCTACCGAAAAAAATGACAGCCCCCTGATGCGTCTGATGCACAACATTTAGTTCCCCGCTATCCAACCGGAGGTATGTAATCCCTAGTATTATAATTTCCCTGGGTATTTTTTTACCAATCACATTTTAGTATCAGGAGTTTATTAAACCTCAAAACAACAATTTGTGAGGAGGAAAATCCGAAGTCTTGGATTGGTTGTGTTTCGTCATCGAAGAAGGGCCTCACCTCACGCCATACGACAATATTACGGGCACTCATGGAACAATTATTACGTGTTTGGCCCGTGATAAGGAATGCTATTATCTGTTTCTCAGTATGCATTGTAGAAAATTAATGGTGTATTTGTAAAATCCGTCTTGGGTTGCTAAATTGCTGACACTTGGCAATGACCCCATACAGATTATAGGGTAGTTTTCAAAGAAGCCCATCTCAAAAGGCGAAATCATCCTGACATTCCAAACCAACAACGTGCGTAGTAAATATTGATTGAATAGACATATAATTGGTTAATATCAAGATAATTGGGATTATTACCACTAAGATCAATATCTGAATTGAGTAAGTTGTAAACGATGCAATTGTATTTTACTCCTCCATGCATTATACCGGTTCTGAGAAGACCGTTTCACCATGAACTTCTGTGAAAAGTATGTTTAGCCAGTATCCATGGTTCATTGACTCTCATGTGAAATAAAAACATAAGTGAAATGAATGTACATTATAAACACATGAATAAGTTTAATAAAAACAATGAATAAATCATGCATAACATACATGTAGTAAGTATTGTAATACATGTAATCATTTTGTACATATAAATACTAATACTAATACTAATACTTTAATAGCGCTAATTATTGAAATCCTAAGTATTTACTTGACGATAGAAACATAAAAACCCACTGTACATGGATACAAAAAAATACAAATTTTAAAAAACCCCATAGTGAACAAATTGGTCTTAAACTGAATTACGGTCTCTGCATTCGTCACATAAGTAGATAAATTCAGTTTATAATAGTAGATTTTGCAAAAGATAAATACAAATTCGATAGACATTCCGGAAAAGAAGTCGTTATTGTGACTTTCGTGCCAATAAAAATAAAAATAATTTATAGATAAATAGATTAATATATTTTTAAAATAAATAAACTAACTAACTAACTAACTAACTAACTAACTAACTAACTAACTAACTAACTAACTAACTAACTAACTAACTAACTAACTAACTAACTAACTAACTAACTAACTAACTAACTAACTAACTAACTAACTAACTAACTAACTAACTGAATAACTGAATAACTGAATAACTGAATAACTGAATAACTGAATAACTGAATAATTGAATAACTGAATAACTGAATAACTAAATAACTAAATAACTAAATAACTAAATAACTAAATAACCAACTAAATACATAAATACATAAATACATAAATAAATTTAAAAAATAAAAAAATAAAATGTTAATAAATAAATAAATAAAAGCACTTTACCTTTTGGATGATTTCACATCTATTTTGGATTGTAAATAAAAATAAATGTAAATAAATAAATAAATAAAAATAAATGTAAATAAATAAATAAATATCGTACTGTTTGGTGATCAATCAATAAGTAAATCAATCAAAAAAAAATTAAAAACTAAAAACTAAATTAAACTTTAAAAAACCGTATATAGTATTAAAAAGTAGATAAATAACTAACTAATGCATTTATTGAATAAATATATGAATAAAATCGTCCTGTTGTGTAAACACTTGGGTCAAACCAGGTTAAACATTTGTATGATGGTCGCGTCGATATAAATTGTCATACATAATGAACAGTATTTTCCATAATCAAACAGATTGTCCCAGTACTCTCGTGTCGTCACGCGCGATCACGATACCAGGTTCAACAACCGTGCGGCGAAACTCCCGCATCAGGTATCGGCAGGAGCAATATTCATGGCGTTTGGGGGGGGGGGGGGGGGGGGGGGGGGCGGGGCGGTGAAATGAATATCTGACATTGTGAGAGGGGCGAGTCACAGCCTCACAGGACACATTAAGAACACATTCTCCATCCAGTAATATATAATGGCTATACATTCATCCATGGAAATCACTTTTCAGTAGTTTTCTCTGAATAAAAGTCACCGTTCGGTGATTTAGGAGAGTCTTCCCCTCCTCTCCCAATGGCGTAGCTAGGATTTTTTCAGGGGGGGGGGGGGGGGCAAGATTTCCACAAAAAAATCGTTAAAGGGGGCAACACATTTTTTGCATTCAGCTCAGAAATGTTGAGGGAGGGGGTGGCATGTTTTACACAAAACGCGCTCCTACCCAAGACAATCACAGACGATGTCTACGACGAGCAGTATGCAATGGAGAACAAATCGTCGCTGTTCTGACATACCGGCCAGCTCTGACAATAGATGTGGAATTGGAAAGTTTGGTCTTGGTGAAAGAAATGAAAGAGGAGACGGGCTATCTGAGTTTTGCTATGCTAATAACCTCGCCATATATCGAACGCATGCTTCAAACAGCTGAGGAGACACTTGGAAGAGTCAAAAGATCCCCAAAGAAACCATGGATCAGTAAAGAAGTTTGACATTATCAATTATAGCTGAAGAGGAAAAGCCAACAAGTAACCAAACCTCACCAGCCAAAGTAAAGTGATATAAAGAAGTGCGTGCTGAAATTCAAAGACAAATTAGAAGAGACAAAGGCAGTGTGGCTAGAAGAGCAATGTCAACAAATAAAAGACTATGATGCAACTGGAAAATCCAAAGCAATGTTCAATCAGATCAGATCAATCCGAAATAAATCTACTCCATCAAACCAAACATGTGTTTAAAAGACACAGATGGAACAGTGCTGAGCGAACCATCAAACATCATGAACAGATGGAGAGAGCATGGTGCATCATTCTTTGAAAGACAGCTGTGGAGAAACACCACTGACAAATATGAACAGAGCATTTGACGATGACATGGAATCTTCACCGCGAAATGGCCTGGATAAAGTGATGCATTCTGTCAAGAAACCCAAGGACCTGGAAATCACCAGGGGGTATCAACAAGATTTTGAAATCACCCAGAAGTGAAGGAGCTATATATCGATGAAATTTTGTCAGTGTAATCACTGGTCCTTAAAAACAATTATGGTGCAAAAAATGGTCTCATAAGTATGTTAACTTTTATACAGGTGGCGCTAGATGCCAAGGCCATGCAACTCAATGACGTCTTCCAACGGTGCTGTGTACATGGTAAATGATAATGGTCCAATAACTGATTCTTGTGGGACGTCTTCAAGAGGAGTATAATGAGGCTTAGCAATTTTGTTATTTACAGAGATAAATTGAGACCTCACGAGTGTCAAATGACAACATTTCTAAGCCTCATACTCCTCTGGAGAAGGCGTCCCATAAGGATCAGTTATTGTACCATTATCATTTACCATGTACACAGCTTCTATACCCTCCTTGTTCTTTACGTTCCAAGTTCCGTTCCAAGTTCCGAAACGGAAACTTCTCTTTTTCTTATTGATCAGGTTGACATGAGACTGTTTAGGGTTTTATACCTTTGTCCCAAATAACTTAACACCTGTAAAGCATTCTTGTTTTTAAATAATCGCTAGTATGGGTTAAAATAAATTGTTGTCGCTGGTTGTTAAAAACGACATTCATAATGTGTCATTTAATTTGTAAATACACTAGGGTGCATCAATAAAGAGATAACACACCATCCATCGGAGAGAGACCACAGCTTTCCGTGCTTGTCGTAAGTAGCATATGCCACAATGTTCTGGCATTCATGGGCTGATATGGATCTGGCATTTGGAAGATCAAAACTTCCAGATGGTACTTATTTACATAAATATGTCTACTACTTTGACAACCGTTTACTTTACCAAAGGATACAGCAACAGAAGTGGCTATACCCGGGCTATCCTATGACCAGATCACCACATATATACTCCATGTTACCCCTTGTCTGTGTTACTTAGATGAGCCAATCCGGTCGACAGGAGTTGTCCAGTTATCCAGAAAAAGCAAACCCTTAGTCTATAAATTTGCCCGAAGAGATAACGACCAACTATACCATGAAAGTTCTCGGCATTACATTTAACCCTGATACTCCTCTTTGAAAAAATCACTTGCAACTGGGATAATAAAATGCAAAAGTTTGAAAGAGGATTATCAATGTTTGGTAGGAACCTGATTGTAAAAACCCTTTTGGTGTCTCAACTCACCTTTATAGCAACTGCATGCTATTCACACATTACTTGATCATGTTGTCGTTAAGATCAACACCATGTTTACCACATTTATTTGGAACAGGAATGAAGCCGTCGAGAGAAAAACAGCTATTTCAGACTATGATATGGGTGTTTTATGTATCCCGTTTCCTTGACTCCTTAAAATTATCTTGGGTTAAGAAGATTAATAACATTGCAACATGGAAAAATATACACAAGATTGGCATGGGTAACAACAAGTTTTAATTGTAACTGTCCGTTCCGTGTAAAAACTTTAATATTGTATTACTATGGTTGACACATTGATTGATATTGACTATATTGTTTTAAAACAAAATCTCTAAAAAGCAACAGCTTCAAGGAGGCATTGGAAATGAAATGAAGATGCCATATTTGTATGCCAATGTCGTTAAGACTTGGTTCAAGACCAAGAGAATGTATCATAAGTAGGCCTATGAGAATTAAGATGCGGGTGATGAGATTACTTGGAATAATATCTTAATCCAACTTAACAACAAGACTCTTTATGAAGAGGTGCACTGGATTCAAGAGGATTAAAGCCAGTTTCATTAGAATTCACCAATTATTTTTGATAAAAAGTCGGGACACTTTCTCACTCTTGAAAATGTCAAGCACAGTATGCTTGGTAATAGTAGTGTCTTTATCGATTACCATAATTACTATGTCATTCCAAGAAAGTACTTTACTTTCTTAGCATGGTTAGACTGGAAATTGTTGAGTGACGACCCGAATTGAGAACAGGTATCAATTTTAATGGTACACCTATTGACGCAAAGGTGTTTAGAAAGGTAATCCTTAAGGGTCGTCCAAAATGATCGCCATTTTCACTTACGTACAGACCGCGTACAGAGCGTACGTAACTTTTTACCCCCCCTCCCCTCTCGAGTTACGTACGCAATAAATGGCGAAATTTTATTTTATTTTGTACTTTAAAAAAAAAATCCCGCGTCTCAAGATCGCCATTTAAGTTACGTACAGTTGGGGTATATTTCGAGCCCCTCCCCCCTCGAGTTACGTACGCAATAAATGGCGAAATCTTATTTTATTTTGTACTTTAAAAAAAAAAATCCCGCGTCTCAAGATCGCCATTTAAGTTACGTACAGTTGGGGTATATCTCGAGCCCCTCCCCCCTACGTACGCTTTGTACGTAACTGAAAATGGCGAAAATTATGAACGACCCCTAAGGTGGCTCTGTTGGCCGATGAAAAATTTAGATTTCCTTTAAAATCTAATATGTTCTAGCCCTTGGTCTAACGATTCTGGAACTAACATTTTTATTTCAATCGGACATTGGGTTGCCGAGATATGGTAGGTCAAAGAGGCATAATACCAACATCTTTGGCAACAACCTTTTTTTCCAAATCCAGTTGCCATGTAATGTCCTAATTATGGCTAATTATGTATGCATGAAATATGCAAAGTAAAGTGTGTGGACTAATGAGATGAGCTATGATGATGTAACTTGGTACATGGGTAGAACACTTGAAGATCTAAAAACGTACGTTAGCTTTTGTCTAATTTCCATTTGCATAATTAATTAGGTCCTAATTAAGAAATGTTTAAACATTTTAATTAGTGGGCCTAATTAATTATGCAAATGGAAATTAGACAAAAGCTAACATACGTTTTTAGCTCTTCAAGTGTTCTACCCATGTACCAAGTCACAGCATCACAGCTCATCTCATTAGTCCACAAACTTTACTTTGCATATTTCATGCATACATAATTAGCCATAATTAGGACATTTCATGGCAACTGGAATTGGAAAAAAGAAAGAAAATAAAAAGAAAGTTGTTGCCAAAGATGTTGGTATTAAGCCTCTTTGACCTACCATATCTCGGCAACCGAATGTCCGATTGAAATAAAATTTTCAGTTCCAGAATTGATAAACCAAGGGCTAGAATATATCAGATTTGACAGGAAATCTAAAAATTTCATCAGCCAATAGAGCCACCTTAACCCTTACAGCCCCGTATCCCATGAAGTCCCATTTCCCAGCCTGTCGGTTCCACCTGGCGCTGAGGTTTTTGGGTGAAATAATGGCCCCGGGCTACATAGCAGGGCGAGTACACTCGCCCAGCATAGCTTCCCCCGTGGCTCAGTTGGTAGAGCGTTCGACTTCAAACCGAGAGGTCGTGGGTTCAAACCCCGGGGCGTGGCACCTCTTGTTGTGTGTGCTTTTTTTGCTTGAAAAATTTTTCGTTGGAAAATCCACCGGGAGTGTTAGGGTTAAGGTGGCTCTATTGGCCGAGTCAAACATTTAGATTTCTTTTAAAATCACATATGTTTCAGCCTTTCTGACGATTCTGGAACTGAAAATTCTATTTCAATCAGACATTCGGTTGCCGAGATATATTAGGTCAAAGGGGCATGAAACATGAAAACAACTTCTTTTTTTCTTCTTTTTTTTTAAAAATTCTAGTTGCCAAGTAATTTCTTAATTATGTCTAATTTATGTATGCATAAAATATGCAAAGTAAAGTTTGTGGATAGATAAGATGAGCTATGATGATGTGACTTGGTATATGGGTGTTCACTTGAAGAGCTTCAAATGTATGTTGGCGTTTGTCTTATTTCCATGTGCATAATTAATTAGGCCCACTAATTAAAATGATTTGTGAGATATGATGTCCCAGTTCCATTTTTTTGTTGGGGGTGGGGGGCATCTTGAGTAGGGGGTGGGTGCCAATGCCCCAGCAACAGTTTATATTAGTATTGAATTGACCGTTAGACAAACTGAAATGGAAGAATCTGATGTCCAGTAGAATAATTGAAAGTCCACAGACACCTATTGGCTATTAAAGAACCTTAAAGGGGGCTGTTAAGTCTCAGGAATAGCCTCCGTAAAACGGCCATAACTTCTTCATTATTCGTTTAATCCATATAAAGTATACATTTTTGGAAAGGAAATGAGTAGGAGAATCTTTTTTAACTCCAAAATGCTTTTTTGGTCAAAATGTTAAAAACTAAACATTTGTACGCGTATGTCGAAGAAAAATAAAGTTACTAGAGAAGCGTCTTAAGATGATTTGTGCAATTTCAGAAATTCTTCCAAAAAAAACCCCTGATTTTGCTATGTTTGCAGCAAATTTTGAGCTAAAAAAGGGATTTGTTGGTCAAAATCTTAAAAATCAGCATTAATAGGGAAATTTTGTACCAAATTTGGATTGTCTGACTCATTTCCTTTCCAAAAATCACATTAATAGTTCAAAAGTTACAGCGCTTGATAAATTCTTTTGAACAGGTTGGCAGCAGAGCAGACCATCATGTGTTTATGTAATAAATGTTGTTGGTGAGATATCTCAATGAATGCCCAGCTATTGTAATTTTTGGACAGTTTTTTTAAAGGGAGGCATCAAAAAATCAAGCTTGAAATTGATACCTCATAATTGAAATTTAGCCTCAAGAACCAGGGAATATGATGAATACAAGCTTAGCATTTCCTTTTAATTTCTTTATATTTTTCAAGACAATTTACTTCATTTCTAGAAACTAGAAAAACTGACAAGAGGTATGTTTTGATGTGATGGGTCACATATATAGTATTGATATGGCCTAGATATTCCAGTAAAAAATGATTATCAGAATTTGATTTTTTGTTGCCATGGAAACCATCAATAAGAACTAAAACATGGACAAATGTGCATGATGTGTTTGCATAATTACCAATTCCAACTACTTTTGATGGTTTTAATATTAGATTTAATAACTATTGTTGGGTCTTTATATGGGTTATGGTACCAAACAATATTTAATTAACTATTTCAAACATGTGTTGCTCTATTAATTTGGACCATATGAGATAATTACACCATTCAAGCAAAATATAAAAACTAGGGAGCAGTGGACCGTTTAATAGATGACCTGGTTTGTGGTCAGTTGCATTATGCTAAATTACATTTATGCTCTATTTAAGCCATTGGAGGTAATTGCAAATCAACCAAACCAGCATGTATACAAGCGCAATATGTTCACACAAAGTGCAGAGGACCCCATTTTTCCTTAGTATGAAATATTCAGTAACAAATGTAAACATGTCTTTTAATTTCAAATAGGAATTCAAGTATCATGACAATTTCACTTTGCCACTCACATTAAAATGTTCATGTAATTACAGTATGTTCATGTTATTTACAGTATAATACCATAATACATTGGTGTTCTTATGAAACAAAAGGGGACCATTCATCAGCCATTGGTAACAGGGTTCACTCCAAGGTGTCCACAGAGGGGTGTTACCCCCAGTGACTTCCTTATTCAGAAAATGGCTAACAAACCCGTAGAATATGAGCAATTTAGATGTATTACGTGTTGGTTGGTCAGATCACCTGGTGCTGGCGTTTCATTTTGTGACGCTTACGAAAGTTTGGGTCAAATCAGGGACATTACTGACAATAGGAGGTGGGCTTGTGGTCGTTCTGATTCCAAGTTATATGCCCGGGGGGTACTCGGATTTGGTTTGGTCGGGGGTGTGCCGCTGGAGTTTCAAAACCCATACCCATTTTTAGGGGTGATTTTGGAAAAAATTGGTACCTATTTTCAGGGGTTTTGCTTCATTTTAGACCAAATTTTCAAAAAAATAGACAAAAATGTGGCGAAAATAGACCCATTTGTAAAAAGTGACCCCATTATTAGGGATTTCCAGCACAAAATCATACCCCATGTTTAGGGATTTTGTTCCCAAAAACCTACCCATTAGAGCGGCACACCCCGTATACCGTCTTATTTGGAAAGCTGGAGGGAAATTTGGGCATTTGGAGGGGGATTTTGGCAATTAGACGGACATTTTGGCAATTAGAGGGAAATGTTAGCAATTGGGAGGGATGTATAGCTGTTTTGTACATAAATATAATATGCAAACTATTGACTTATTATTGTGGCAAATTGGACTTGATTCCCTGGAAATAAAACATTTTTCCAAACCCCTGTATGGGTATGATAAATCTATAATGTATACTTGGAAAGGGTATTTGAATATTTTGAACCAATCATTTTGATTTTGTTTGTGGTAAATGATAAGTCAACTTTTTTTGAAAATTGTCAAAAATTATAAAAAATTTAACAACAAAATAATTGCACATTTGAAAAAAAGAATAAATGGGTCGGTCAAACCCATACAACAGGTTTTTTTTCTTCTTTCTTCGTCACGTAAAGGTACTTTTCCGGACCACAATGTGAGAAAGGTATGGAGATCGCTGAATTCTGTGAATGAATCCACTACATCTTTGTTGTGGTAAATGGTAAAATCAACTTCGAATGACCATAAAATCGCACCAATGCCCAAAAATAAGTATAGAAAATTCAGATGTGCAATAACATCATAAGGGTATTATAGCCTTGATAGGTATGATTCAACAAGCAAAATATTTATGGGTAACATTTTTCTTCACAAATCTGCAATCAGGGTTGATTAAAGGTATATTATGTGATCTTTCCAGGGAACGCCCTCAACATCGAAAAAAAAATAGAAAGCAGATTTTCTTGCAGATTTACATTTCTGATCATAAATCATGCATACATTCCAAGTTACAGGGCGATACGATTCTTAATTACTTCAAAATCATGGTTTTAGAGTGAAAATAAACTGTCGGAATCCCGACAGTTTATATTTTTCACTCTAAATTCACTCTAAAACCATGATTTTGAGGTAATTAGGAATCGTATCGCTCTGTAACTGTATGGAATGTATGTATGATTTATGATCAGAAATGTAAATCTGCAAGAAAATCTATTTTCTAAAAAATATCATGAATAGAGGGCGCTCTCTGGAAAAGATCACATTATATGCCTTTAAGAGAATCCCTTCACATTATACAGGGTGAATAAAAACATTGTTTGGGTGTTGCAATGGGCCTTGACTTTGATGTGTGCATTGAACCATGGAAATGTTGGTTTTATGAAGCATATCTAATTTACTTCATCTTCTGACAAAAAATGAAAGTAATGTTACCTGTTTTGTAAGCTGACCCCTTTTTTACCATTCCAATGGGATTTTCATCCAGTAAAATTGGTTTTCTTAAAATGACTAATATTATTACATCAATTGTCAAAATGGTCTTGGGATAAGCAATGAATGGCAATTTTTAATATAAACATTTATGTGGCAAGTGATGCTGGTAATTTTGATGTGATCTGCATCGAAATTACCAAATTATGAAATCTTACACGATAGAAGGCGAATTGAGGTAAGTGAGGTAAACGGTTTCAGTTAGTATATGCCCATATATTACGAGGTGCAAAAACCATGATTTCCAGGAAAATTTAGGGCGCACTCCCCTATGTTTATCTCTCAGTGCCCCTTTTATCTGCAAGTATCACAATATTAACAAATACCATGACTATTGCCAAGTGAACTTTCACTCTCACTTCATGTTATCATACTACAGTATAGTTATTTCAAATCTAATTGGAATGGTGACAACAAATGGGTCACCTTACAACACTGTCACATTTTGCTTATATTTCAGTTGATTTTCTTCATTTTTCAGAGGATGTAGTAAATTAGACAATCAAAATCAATGTTATAGGGAGTGTTCAGAAATACTTTGGTGGGGGGTGGCCAAATTTTTTTTTGTCGGTGTCTAAACTTTTTTGACCCCCCTTTACAAATTAACAAACTTTCCTGACCCCCTTTAACAAGGTGAAAAACCTTTTTGACCCCCTCCCCCTCCCCCCCCTACTGTCAGATGTAGATAGACATTTGACTCAAGTTCTATGATGCTTACAGTCAGAACTGTGTATAGCTGGCAATCAATTTGCAACATTTTAAATTCACTTGAAACATATCTTTCAAGCCTCCGAATTGTATTTTTCTGTGATTTGTATTTATCATGTTATAGCCTTTTTAAAAACGGTTTCTTTTTTCCAGAAAGTTACTCTTTGTGTACAAGTCCTTCTATCTACACAATACTTTGACAAATATTTGCGCGGAGCACGAAAAATTTGGTCAATTTGGTGCTATACAAAATGTAACAGTTCTGAAGTAAAAATTGTGGACACTGGTTAGTCACATTTTGTATAACAAATCCTGCTGTCTGCATGTTGTTTTCACAAATACACGTGCGCGGAGCGCGCAGAAATTTGGTAAACTGCGTTCAAAATCATGTGTAGCGTGTGGAAATGTGTATTTAACCCTGTTGACGATCACCCTTATCAACAGTTCTCAAGTACAAATTGTGGACACTGGTTAGTCACATTTTGTATAACAAATTCTGCTGTCGGCACAATGTTTTTACAAAGATTTGCGCGGAGCGTGCGGAAATCTGTATAATTTGTTATAGAAATGTTAATACTGCAGTATTTTCTTGCGCAAAGCGCAGAAAATGTTGGTATTTTTACCGTTAACGACTACCTATTTGCCTTACTTTTTTGACCCCCCTCTTGAGTAGGGAAAACCTTTTAGTCCCCCCTTTTTGAGACTTCAAACTTTTTAGACCCCCCACCCCGTTTTGGCCAACCCCCCACCAAAGTATTTCTGAACACTCCCATAGTTCACTGTACGCATCAAGGTCGTTACAATGAATGCGCAATTAAAGTTAAGTCAATCTGAACATGGAAGTATGCTCTGAATGGTTATAACATGGAAGTAACTTTCCCACACAAGGTCGTTACGATGAATGCACAATTAATGTTTTAGTCACTCTGAACATGGAAGTATGCTCTGAATGGTTATAACATGGAAGTAACTTTCCCACAAGAGAGGCCTTCTTGGCTACGACTATCAATAGAATAAAGCAACATTAATGAGTACAAATTATGACTTGTCTATTTTATTTGACTCATATATCTATAAATGTCCACATCAAAACAGTTTAGTTCCTAGTGGTGATACAGACATACCTGTATCCAGTTATTGCTTGTTCCTGTATGATTTGATTGATGAGTTTCATCAGAAAATGTGTTTATCACCATTAGTCCTTGCCAAAAACCTGTTCTAGGGGAGGGGGGGGGGGGGGCTGGATTTGTTTGTTTTGGAAATCTTTGAAAAAATATTGAACATTTTGGAAATCTTTGAAAAAATTACAAAAAATGGTTAAAAAAAATAAATTAAAAAAACCCTTTCCTTTTCCAAAAATTTGAAATTTGAGAAATGTTTCAAAACAATTGTAAAAAAATAACTAAAAGTTCATGAAAATACCAAAAAATACCATAAAAAACAAAAACAATCAAGATCCTACCAACCGATCCCACTGAGAGGTTAGTCAACTTGTAGAACGGGTTTTTGGTTGACTTTATCATAAAATTGAGATCAGGCTAAAAGGGTATGATCTTTATACCACACTGTTTCCAGGTGATGAAACCTTGATTTCAAAATGTATTTCTTTACTTTTCAATTTAAGATTAAATTGAGTGTCTATACATTTCCTTATTTTTGAGCACTCAAATTTAGAAATGGTGGATATATCAAATTTGGCGATGAAACTTTTCAAATGTAGTGTCTGTGCTAGGTAGTAGGTACTTTGACCAATTTCTATCTATACAATTACATGCAAATTGGGAGGGAAATTGGAACAGCAATCATTTAAAAGGTTTTCTCAGCTTCCTTAAGCCAAAAAGGCAAAGGATTATCATTAAATGACTTTATTTATGCAAATTTAATTATTATTTTCTCTACATACAAAATACAAATTGGTGTAAGAACTGTTTTTATTGATACAGATTTTTTATTTACATGCACAGTACGTACAGGGTGTATGAGCTGGTTCAAAATATTTTGGTAGAAAATCTTTAAGACTATTTTGGGGAAATTTGGCAAAAGAATGAAGAAAAAATAATTTTAGCTTATTCTTTAATGTCATGGGCGTGATAAGCTGAGAAAAACCTTTTTGGCTTTATCTGATAAGGGGCACACCATTAAATATCCATAGCGAGTGGAGGCAATCCTTTGGAGCAAGGGTTGTTTCTGTCTGTCTTTGTTTGTTTACAGTTGTATTTTTATTTAAATTTGAGGTGATCTTTTAAACTAAGAGTGGTAAAGTATGCAACTGATTACCCCTCCCTGTATTTGTCCCTCTCCCATTAAAGCTGCTATGTAGCGCGCGCTATCTTTAGCCTATTTAATATGAAATCAATAGCATTCTTTATTGTTGCCATTTTGTTTATGTACTTTGATATAGAAATCACAATCAATCCTGATGATAAATCTGGGAAATGGCAAATAAAAGGCAACAATAAAGAATTCCATATAATATTATTTCAAATATTTCAAATATACGAGGGCATTCAATAAATACCTGCAACCATTGAAAATCTCTGAACCGTGACACGTGTCAGTAAAATAAACTTATGATACTTAAACTATAAATCTTACTCTTTTCTCACAGAAGATCTCGAACACGTAGGATATTTATATCATTACATTTCAGCACTGTGAATACTGTAATCTCAGGGCACTGGTAAGGGAATTAAATGTTACAATGGCGGGAAATTTGAAAGACAAGTTTATGGCATGCATTAAGTGCAACATTGGAAACTGAATCATTTGTTATTCAAATGGCCACTGCTTCATCAATATTGGTGCTATTGTGACAAATAAGGTGTCAAAATGCGCAGGAAAAAAAATCTGTTTTTTTTCCATATTTCAAATTTATTAAGTGTTTTAGGAATTAAACACAGAGTGTCTCGAAAAAAGTGATTACTATATTTTTGTGCAGTGTTTATATGCGTTAACAGTGTTAATATTGGCGCTTGATTTATAATGCTGATTCTTGTCAATTTTCAGTGCCCAGAGACCATGATGTTTATAGTACTGAAATTACATGATAACAATGACCCACATGTTTGCATTTTTCCGTGAGAAAAGGGTAAGGCTTACAGTTTAAGTATCATAAGTTTATTTTATTGACACATGTCACGGTTCAGAGATTTTCAATGGTTGCAGGTATTTATGTCAAATAGGCTAAAACAGCAGCACAGCATATATGACCTTAATTGAGGGGTGATGTTTGCCTCAAAAGTTACTACCTAAACAGGGATATCTAATGGTGAATCCGTGAATATATATATATATAATAACATCGTTTTATTACACAAATCATAAATAGGTCACACATTTTAAACAATAAAAGCAATTTTGCAACTTTCTCAAAATATAGACTCTGTGGCACTGCAGTGTACACATTTTGTGCTTTACATAATATATACATTTATGCGATAGCAAACAAATTTCAAGTATTTGTTATTATTTTAGAATAAAACAATCGGGTTTAATAACAATTAATATTAACAACAGATATCAGTCCTCTTGATAGTTTTTGATTTTTTGATCATCATTTCAGGATATACTAATACTACATACATATACTTAATATTTTATAAGAACTTGGTCTATCCTTAACAGTGACACTGAATGTCACTGCTAGTGGAGCATATGTATTGAAACATGGGGCCTTCAAAAGTCTAGCGAGTGTCATTTTCAGAGCAAATGATTAGTTGCAAAGTTACATTAACTGTGGGCTTAACTTTACAATAAATAATTTGCTCTGATGGACTATAATTTGACAATTAAGTGCTCTATTTAGAGTTGTATAGGGAAAAACCAAATTTTAATCACAATATCAACAAATTATAATATGTTCCATGTGATCCATAATAACAATCCTTACCTATTGAATACTATATTTTTAACAATTACAATGGGTGCGCCAGACTACCCTCTCTTCACGCTCTAGGAAATGTAAGCATATGTGAACAACAACTAAAATTGGTCACCGTATCACTATATACAGTGATGTCAAAGAAGGGGAAGAAAGGTCACATTTTCCATAATTTTGAATATCAAGAATGTTCAATTGGTTTATCATTGCAAATGGGAGAATCCATAGCACTAATTCAGTCCACTCATCAATGATGACTCTGATGTTTAATGGAATAACCAGTGTTGGCAGCGCTTATCCATCATTGCAAATGGGAGAATCCATAGCACTAATTCAGTCCACTCATTAATGATGACCCTGCTTTTCTTTGAAAAATGTCTGGCTACATGTCATAGCTCTATTAAAAGCTTTACATAATGACCGCCTCTTCACTCAATAACATAATATGTACAATGCTGTGACATAATCCAATTCTATGAATAGCGCTTGTTACATCACCGTCTGCCAATCATCAATCTGTATCATATGGGATGATAGCTGTCGGGAAGAGAAAATATCGGTAGCTTCCCAGAAACCATCGTGTTGGATCGCATTACCCTGTCTAATTAACTTACATCTCCATTACTTGTACATAATGGTTCCCTTCGTAGTTAAAATAATCTGGGTAAACATGAATTGATAGTTTTAACAAAACATACCAATTGCAATTTATAGTTGTATTCTTACTCTTTTCATTTAGAATGCGAGGTACCGGGTTCGAGACAGTGTATTTTTAAGGTCTTTGTTAATTTAATTCACGCCAGTTTGTCTGAGTCTATATATTATTTATTCTATTCATTTAGGTTATTTTTTTCGGCATAATTCTGTTATACCCTACACACCAACATCGGTAGTATGCGTCGTTCTTAAGAATCACGCACCATGAATACCCCTGTGAAGGGTATAACAGAATTACTCCTTTTTTTCACTGACGACTGATGTTATAGAGGAAAATACTTCTTTTGAAAGATTTAAAAGCATAAAGCATAATGCATTGTGGGAAGGTTATTTTCTTGCTGGCCATACTATTCTACCTTTTCTTTGCATCATAATTGTAATAGAGTCGGATAGCTGAATGTATCCACATGACAGAAATCCTTACAAAGGCTTATTAATCGATCCATGGTTGTATAGAGATTGTAACATGCTAATGATAGGCCTAACAATTCAAAGCTGGTAATTTCATAAGTGAGTTTCACACACGAGGAGTGCGCTCACAGGTGCGGTAAAGCTAGTGGATTTTGGACTGGACAGAAATCAGAACCTTCCCACAATGCATTATATTTTTATGTTTTTAGAGCTGTTACAAGTAAAATTTCTCTCTATATCACGATCGATAGTAAAAAAAATAACATCAATGAATAGAGCAAAACCAGAACTTACCAATGGTGTGTTTTGTTTTACTATCGATTCATGTTAACCAAGTTCATCCCACCATGAGGAACCATGTACCAAACTAAAGTGAGTGCGAGTTTGATTGCTAATCCGAATGGTTTCTGGGAAGCTACCAATACTTTCTCTTGCTGTCAGGTGGGAGATTTTTAAAGAGGCATTGAGAGATTTTCCACAAATTTGTTAGAAGTTGAACTTGAACTTGTTTGAATACCACCCAATTTTTTTCCCTTTAAAATATTGCTTTAAACAGGCCAAATGTTATCCAAAACAGACAAAAAATATACAATTTTGGTTGCATTTCTTTGATGTCTCCAAAAGCCACTCGGACCGTGAAATGCCTGTCTAGACCATTCAGTAAAAATTATCTCAATACACAGAGTTTGCAAGTCCATAAACATTTATTACGCATTCTTGTTTTTACCAATTATATCAGTGTTACAAAAGATGTCTTTTTGATGTTTTTCAATTTGCTCACACCATGCTCAAATTGAGAAATAAACCGTAGATCTGACCGAAAGACCTTTACTTTTTAAATTTAAAAATCATGTAAAAAAGATGTTCAAAATTGGCAAAGCGCAAACAAATAATTGCGCAAAGAATCACCACTTTTACAGGACACCTGAAAATCTTTCACCAACAATGAGATCTTTTGTTTTGGTTACACGCCTTCAAAACTTCTTTGTCACAAATGATATGCCCATGTGAATATCCCAAACAACAACACATTCATTCATGCAAATTTAATTACATTTATACATACATTGTTAACACAATCTTGATTGACATTAATGTCTGATAGCCGTCTAGCAAGAGTAGTGCACGACTGGCTGGCTATCCAGATCAAAATGAAGAGGAAAAAACCCACTAAAATCTTTGCCTGTGAATTTAAGTTTGTCATTTAATTTTCTCTCCATAAATAAGAATTTCATTCTCCCTCTCATATATTTCATTCTAAAGAAATGAAAAATGTGATTGTGAATATGGAGCCCCCCCCCCCCCCCCCCCACCCTCCCTCTCCCCCTTGTACACTGAGACAGACGACCCAATATTATTTCCAAGTCAAAATTCTTTGCAAGGAGAACAAACTACAGTCACGACACATCCGCAAAGCCATTTGGAAGGCACCCAACACTATGAACCAAGATGACGGGGCCCATTTTCGGTGTTAGGGACGCACCATTAGATTTTCAGGGGGGTGGTAGGAAGTTGGGTTTGGGGGGGATTTCTTTTTTTTGGTTGCCGTGCCGTAAGGGGGGATTTTTTTGCAGCAACTTTTTTATTATTAATGTATTCATTCATATTGAATTGGGTGGGGTAGAGTTTTTTTCTTCTTTTTCTTTACTCATCAGGGGTACACGGAACTGTCAAACGTGAGTAAAATTGATTGGTTTTGACAAATGAAAACCTCAATCATATCATCCAATTTATTCCGCCAAAGACCTGATACATGTTTAGGACCTAAAGCACACTATTTCCTTTCTCTAAAAGCAAAGTTAACAATTCAATATATTAAATTGAAGAAGACAAAATATCTTATATACGTAAAATGGATTTTTTTAAAAGATATCAAAGATGACATGGACGAGAGTCTCTTGAAGAATTTCTTCTCGATTCATATTTTGCCACAGACGCAGGACGTGCGACACACACTTTTATATAAATATTAGCGGAGTGTTATATAACTTACCTCCACTTGTCACATGACCACATATTAGTCTACATTTTGTAAACCTGAAATGGACTATCAATTTTTTTAACAAGTAGACACTTTAAGAACCCAAATCAGCTGACCCGATGAGTAATTTCATGCTAGCTGGGTCTTACCTGGTTTTCCAATTAATAACCAATTGAAATAAATAATCAATTGATAAGCTCTGTGAACCCCTTAGCATCATGGAAGATTTGAAAAATGTATGATATTGACAAAAAACAAAAATAATTTGTGTATGATATTGACAGATAGCAAAGACAAATCAGAATGAAACGTGACAGACAGAAGATAAATCCTGTGGGTTGTCAAGGTTGGATTTCTAGGAAACTGTATATATACAAAGCTGTATGCCAAGTTGCTGAATTAATTTAGTTGCATTAAAGAGGATTTGGGGCTTGTGTATTCCAGGATGTTGGTTTAATATTACTCCCGGACAGAATTACAATTACGATATACAATCAAAGATTTGAAAAATAACAAAAATTGTCCAAAACCAGGATAGCAATATCCCAAGATTTTGGGTTGGTTGTTCAGAAAATGGCACACTTTTTAAAAAAACCAAACCTTTAATGAAACCTGGTTGAATTTGTTCACTTATAATCAGAGTATCAGAAGGGATATGACGCACTAAGTATATCTTTTTCCCAACATTAATTACCCATTCTTAGGTTTGCGATCATGTCTCGGCAAATAAGGGGGAGGCATTAAGTGAGAGATAGGAAAACAACAAAATAATAGGTGTCACTTGGTAAGAGCAGGGAAAAAAATAGACGAGGGCTCCGGGGTGATTCACCCCCAGAATGTGTAAAATAGCCCCCCTGAAGGCAATGGCGAGGGTGAAAAAATTGATAAAAATCCATGAAATAGCCCCCGTGAATTCTCAGCAGAGGATTCCCTTTATTGGATAAATATCCCTTGTTGTCCCATGTTTCAAGCCATTATTGTCATTTGAATTTGTTATGCTAGCATCAATCTTTTTAACATCAGCATTCCTTTGAACTTCCATTATTACTTCACAATACTACGCATTAATCGCAATGACCGAGTAACTCGTGACGAATTCGGAAGCAATGTGTTGTGTTGTGCAAAATCAATGGCGACCGAACACTCGCATCTCCCGTAATCACATGCTTGCTTTCGATCTCTACATAAAACATGTACATCTGTCAGACATAACAGTTACGATAGAATTGTACAAAGTGACTGAATAACCTCATATCCCAAAGGCGGTTTACGTGCACTTTGCCATGTGTAATATACATGATTACAGACACGCGTAAATTGGTCAACAACAGGCCGACAATCTAGTCTTAAAGGGTCAATGATTAGACACTTATTTCAGTCGTTTTACAATTTATTTATTTTAAGGTAAGGTATAATATAGCTGGTATATCAATCAATACATTTAAAACATGTTTATTGATACGAAAAATTAGAAAATATCATAGTTTGTAAAATAGCCCTCGTCTTGCTGAAAGTAGCCACCCTGAACACCATCACGAGGGCTTTTTTTTCTTGAGAAAATCCACAAAGAGCCCCCCTAAAAAAAATATTATTTTTACCCCTGGGTAAGAGGTTGCCATTATGTTCCCATCCCTTTAAAACACTTTTGGACCGGTGATTTGACATATCACCGGTAATAAATCTTCTGAGGATGTGTCTATTTCCCACTATGTGGTCCAATTAAAAGACTGCAAAGGACATAAATATGCCCCAAAGGTATAAACTAACCTTCATAACCCTGAAAATAGACCACATAGTTAGCGGTTGACAAAATCTTCGATGATTTATTACCGGCGAAATGTCAAATCACTGGTCCAAAAGTGTTAAGGGATGGGAACATAATGGCCTCAATGCTCCAATGCTCTGTACATACAACTAAATTGGCCTTTAATCAGACACCTCTAGCACATCACGTCACTGGGTTCATTACATGATATTGCTAATAATAATTAAAGCATTACATGATATTGCTAAATATTAAAGCGAGATTCTTGGAATTATTATTATTATTATTATTTAATCTTTCTTTATTGAGGGTAAACAGCTATATTGGCTTATTTCATAACAAACAAAAAATAATAATGCGATGAAAAACCAAACCCTTGTCAACTGGCAAATGGTCCTCTCAGGTAGGGTCGGGCGGTCGGGAATTTTGTTGTTGTTGGGTTTTTTTACAAACATTTCAGGAATTTTATGGGAATTTTCAACAATTTTCCAACAAAAATCAAAAAATGCCAAAAAACCCATTTCCAATTTTTATTATTTTTTTCCCATAAATGTTCAAACAAAATTGAGGGCAATGAATGCAGATAGGATTTTTGGCAATGATAAACTCACTGCTCTGTCATGCCAAAATAATAATAACCGCAATTGTTTGCACAACAATCGGGTTCAAAAGTGAATTCTTGTAATTCTTTGAAATCCAGAGAAGCACAATCAAAGCTCTTTGACCCTAACTACCTATTACATCAATTATCCAAACACTTATTATTTGAGTGTCTTTGTATTGCATAAGGCCAAAAAATAAAAATTGTGTTGCCCTGACCGGCCAAACCTAAAATCAAGACATTTAGGGTTGCAATTTTTGTTAAAGACTTACAATATTACTATTTTGTGCTTGAAATGAAAGTAAATTTGCTTGAATAAATAGTTTTTGAACAACTATCACACTAGAAACATTGGTACATTAACATTTACCAATTTTATCTTGACATAATAAACCACGACAACCACGGTCTGTCAGTAATATTTGTCAGCAAAAAACAAACAAACAGAAAACAACAACATCAAAAAGACAGACCAACCAACACAATCATAACTCGTGCATCTATTATCCAAATAATTATTATTTGAGTGTTTTGTATTACATAAGGACAAAAAACAAAATTGTGTTGCTTTCAGCGACCAAACCTAAATTTCGACATTTAGGGTTGCATTTTTTAAAAAAAGATTTAAATGTTAACCAAATTGTCAAAATATTGGTATTTTGTGCTTGAAATGAAAATAAATTTGCTAGAATAAACAGTTTTTGAATTATTATCACACTAAACATTGGTAAAAATGACATTTACCACTTTTGTCTTGACATAAACCTTGACAATGGTTTCTCAGTAATATTTTTCAGCAAAAAAAACCCAAAAACCCAACAACAACAAAATTGATCGACCACAACATTTTTGGCACTTGAGGGCAACACAACCATTTCTTTGCCTATTACAGAATAAGTAATTGGTGTAACATATTGGTGTATGATTTTTAATAATCATGGGAAAATAACTTATCAGTTCGTGTATTGCCTAAGGTTTTTGTGCCTGTATACGGTGTATGATTTTGCACAATCATGGGGAAATAACTCATCTACTTAATTTAATAAGTTGTGGTTTTGGTGAACATTTTACACAATTTTTTTGGAGTACCTTAATATTTTATTGCCATCACTGCAAAACAATCACAGAACTAAGCTTTTGGTCATACTTTAAGGCTGTAGTTGGCAAAGAAGTTGACAGTTGTTTCGCCAATAAAGTATAATTTAGAAATTTTGAAGGAAAACATCCCTGATCATGATGCTATTAGGCCAACAACAAAAAAATGATTGGTTGCCCTCCGCGACCGACCCAAAAATCACGAAATTCGCTGGTTGCTTTTTTATTTTTATTTTTTTTAGATATTTTTCTCAACACATAAAATTCGAAAATTGCTGTTAATATTTTCTCCACGATTCCTCAAAAATATTTTGAGCGTTTTGAAACTACAACGTATTGGTTTTCAGCAGTAAAAGAAAAAAAGATAAAAAGGATCGACCTACCGACCCTCCAATTTTTTTTTTGTACAACAGATACCCTTCAACCTATTCCATGATAAAATATGGTTTATCATGTAGCTTACATTGCTATAATACATTGCACTTACATTATATGTGTGGATTATTTTAACCAAACTAAATTAAATGTTGATACTCTATTAACAAGTGCAGGCAAAACAATAACACTCAACAGAGAACAACCCTCATTATTTTGGCCCCATAACCCTAACCCTACTACACCACACGGCAACAACACGGTCAGCCTGTTTTCATAACCCTGTGTGCACGTTTTTGGGCTCCAAAATGGACCCAGACTATATAACGAGGCGAATATACTGAGCCGAGGTGTAGTGGAGCCTTGGTGTAGTGGATTGGCAGCTGGGCTTTGGTGCAGGAGGTCAGGGGTTCAAATCCTGGGGGGGAGTAGGGGGACATTTCTGGTGAATTTTGGGGTCAGAAAAAAAATCTGTTGCCGTGTGGTGTAGTAGGGTTAGGGTTAATCCAATACTGCAAAAGTGGAAATGTTCACGCTGCAAATATTGTTGGACTTTTCACGCTTTAATGAGCTACCGCGAAAATAGTAACGCGAAAATATATTTCTTTTGCATATAGGTCTATGTGATGAAGCTACAAATCGCAAATTTAAAAACACGCAACAGTTCAAAATCGGCAAGGTGCGAAAAATTAATATCGCGAAAATTACCACTTTTACAGTAAAGCATTTTTGCCATATTATTGTTCATAATAAAATACTATGCGATGAATATAATTGCTAAAATTCATTATACTATTTCTCCAGGCCCATCATCCTTTATTTCTGTTTTGGCATCTGCTGTTGGTTGCCCTTCTTGTGTCTTGACCCCTTCTTCATGTACCATGACCCCTTCTTCCTGTACCTTGACCTCTTTCTGTACTTTGACCTCTTTCTGTACTTTGACCTCTACCTGCTGCTTGCGAACCTCTTCTTGCTGTTTCTTGGATGCTTTTTTCAGGGACTTGACCCCTTCTTTTGGTGCATTGGCTCTATTCTGAACTGGTGAAGACTGTGAATTTGTAACTTTTTTGGATGTTTTACTGCTCTGAACTGGTGACGCTGACCTTGCAGGTGAGACTTTACCTGATGGAGATGGAGACCTATCACTAGAAGATCTACGATGCCTTCCACTAAAAGGACTGTACGACTGAGATCCACTGGGTGTAGGTGAGCTCCCTCGTAAAGTTGGCACTGGACTTGATCCACTGCTAGCTCTACGAGTTCGACCACTTACGACACCATCTGATGATGATGATGATAATGATGGCTTGCGGCGTCTTTCGGACTCATCACCCGCGGACTGACTTCTTCGGTGTGCCTTCTCTATCTGCAATGCCTCCTTGCGAGAATGCCGAATGGATGAAACGTTTTCCAAGCTACCTCGATTGGCCTTCCCTGCCTTCTGTTTGGGCCTGGCTGTAACATGAATCCACACATCATCGTCTCTTGATTTACGTCTAGATTTTTTCATGTCTTGTGAGATAGTGACCATCTCGATGGCATCCCCATCTGTAGATGACGAGGATGAGGCCTTCTCTTTACGGAATTTCTTCAGTCTATGTAATGATTCTGATGCACTGGTTTCCTTTGATGATCTGTCAACAGGCGACGCTGATATTGGACTTACACTTACTTTAGCTTTGGCCTTTGGGGAGTATGTAAAGGACGGTGTTGCACTAATTTCAATGGGATCTGAATCTGACACACCGCTTACACTTCTCATTCGGTCCTCTGGAGCTGGGGGCAAAAGTAACGGAGAACCAATCTCACTCCTGGTTGGCTCTTTTGTTGACAGGAGTGACATAGGTGGCGCTTTTGAAGGCGCTAAACTAGCAGGTACCTCAAAACCCACTGCTCCTTTTCCCAATGTTTCAATCTGTTCATATGGTGAGGAGTGTCTTCTAGGTGACCCAGATGTGCCATCAAAGAAATGCCCATGTGGGTCGTCATCTTCTCTGGCTGACAGAGGATCGTAAGCTGACGGAGAAGTGGCCTCGTGAGCTTCTTCAATCTCTGGTGAACTTGATGATGCCTGTCCTAGATTGAGACCTCGATGAGCAGGTGCAGCTAACACGGGTGTAGGAGAGCTCTTTTCACCTGCATTAAACAATAGAAAGATAAGCAATGTATAGACATCTTCTTGAATAATTGTAAATCAGCAATGTCACTTGCTATGTTAGCAGGACATCTCTATTGCTCATGAATGATGATGAACTGCAAAACTCAGTTGTTGTTCTTAACTATACTCTATTTGGTTTCCTCTGGACAGTGACGTAACTTAACAGGCGCAGCTTTTACGCACGCGTATGTATCTTCCGCCTTTTAACGCTTGTGTGCATACGCCAGAGCCGCGAGTAGGGCTGCGAGTAGGCGCACGCGTTTTGTGCTGCAATTAGTAGAATACGCAGTTACGTCACTGTCTCGTGATGGCCATATAGACTATAGAGGTATGAGCATGCTGTGACATGAATGTGAATTACTGCAACCTTTACAATTAAGCTTATCTTCCTCACTCTTCCCCCATCTCTACCCTACCATATGATCCAATGATGTGACTTTGAGCATGAATAGACCTGATCAGTTGTTTCTGATGGCTTCAATGGTTGAAACACATTTTAATGAAAAGATAAATCAGTGTTTCCCAAATATGGCATCAATTTAATAATAGGTAAAAATGTTTTCCAACAATATTGGCCAAGATTGTGGTTACTTTAATATCTTGTGTCTGGCAATTGGTCCAACCATGGAAGTATGTCCATGGACCGAGGCTAGCCAAAGGGGGAAATTACCAATTGCAAAACAATGTGTGGTTCAGAGTTGAAGAAGTTTGTCTCTAACAGAAAACCAAGATTCATTACTTTAAAGAGAGGTCAAGATTTCAGCAATATGACCAGGGTGCTTGGTAAAATTACTATTTTAATACATCACTTTATATGGCCATTATACCTGAAGCTTGTGGTGGTTGTCTTAGCAATTGTCCTCTGGACTTCTGTGGTATCTGTTCTGGGTCGGAGTGTCGTCTGTCTGATGTTGGAAACAAGATGCCGCCACTCAGATCACCTCCTTGCGACCTAAGCAAGAAAAAACAAACACAAAGGATAGAAAAGAGTTGGTTTGAATCATTGTGTCAAATAATGAGAATGTTGTAGGTGTATATGAAAATGAGGTAGGTGGGTAAATGTTCAATAAACTTTGAACACTGTTATAATTTTTCTTAACACTGTTTGCATGAAGAAACGAAAAAAGTGATATTTTAAATAAAATTTTGAACAATTTCATTCGTTTGAATCCCCAAAAACTTATATATTTTGAAGTATTAAATTTAAAATTATTAAAGTTATTAAAGTTGAAATTTTTTGAAGTATTGTTAAAATGTTGAAGTGTTAAATCTTCCAGTATTTTATGATGATACCAAATTTACCAAATAACACAATTATTTTTTAAATGGAAAATCTAATGAATGGTCTATTGAAACATACAATTGAAGAAGGATATAGCGTGTGATGTTTATGACAGGTTGCTACATACATCACAAGTAAATCAGATTCACACATGGAACATCCATAGGTCTATACATGCAGCAGTCTTTGACCGATGTCGAATCTTGGATTGAAAACCTGTAAACCTGTCATCTGATTAACATATCCACACTGAATAAGAAACCTGACAATTATCAATGAGGGATTAACAGTAAATCTATTTCCTAACAAAAAGGGTATTTTCATGGTTGCATTATGTTTTCATCAAATGATAAATAACACAATAACTATTTTTCGCAAACCTTTCACACTTAAATGTGGCTGTGTGACAGCTGTCAAAATGTACAAGTTAGATAGATAATGAATTAACAAGATTAGAGTAAAAAATCAGGATAAAATCATGGCCTCAATTTTCAACTTCAAATTGTATAGGATGATGATACTGTTGGGAAAAATAAATAATAGGAAGCCGAAACTGTCCAGTTTGGGCAGATTTCTTCAGACATTGCATGAATATTATTGAGGAAATCCCTCAAAGACCCAGGGAAAACAAGGTACGTATTTATTTATTTATGTCTGTCTTTGTCAATTTCAATTGAGCCTTATCAGTCAGATACAAGTCAATATTTGGTACCTAAACAAAGACCATATTCCAATACAACATAGAACTATGACCCCCAATATGTATCAATCTTGATATTATTAATAACCCATATTGATAAAAATAGACTTGACATTAATTGCAATATCAACTAACACGAAATAGTTGGGGATTACCTGATCATGAAACTCAATGTTCCTAATACTATTGCATTAACATGTGGTATCTGTATAAGAACAATGGCGTCTGAAGGGGTGGGGGGGGGGGGGGGGGGGGGGAGGTAGTGGATTTGAGTTCATGGAGTTGTGCCACCAAATAGGGTCCCATTTTTAACCCTCTGGTAAATGAATGACCCCTTTTCATAGCCATTTTTGGTAAATGTATGGGTATAAATCCTTAAATTTGCTATTTTTCACAGACATTTTAGCAAAATCTGTAAAATCTGTAGGAAAATTATGGGATTTTGGTAAATATATATAGGTCCATTTCCCCACAAAAATTGGTAAATGTTTGGGACAATTTTCATTTTGTGGTGGCACATCCCTACCACAAAATTATGAGTACCCCCCACCCCCCATCCTACCCAACCCCTCAGAGGATTAATACTGCTCTAAATCAACTAAGGAATAAGTACTATTGACCCTTCAAATCCCGAACTGGAGCGTGCCAAGTAAATCCATTGTTAGAGATTTCTGCGAACTTGGAACTGTTGGGTTGAAAGATAATAATCAGGATGTGGAATAATAATCTCATCTCTTGGTAATATTGCACAATCAGGATGCCACTTTAGTATCCAATAGCACAGTAGGCCTACAATGAGGCCAATTTGTGTGTGTGTCTGTTGCCCTCAAGTGCCAAAAATCTTGAAGTTGGGTCGGTTGGTCGGTCGATTTTCCTTCTTTTTTTCCTCTTTTCTTTTTGCCAACAAATATACTGACAGACCATGGTTCATGACAAGTCAAAATTGGTAAATGTCAATTTGACTAATGTTTCTAGTGTGATATTAGTTTAAAGCAATCTATTCAAGCAAACAGGCCCGTAGAATAGGGTGGTTTTTGTGTGTCGCCTAATCAAGTAATTTTGTATGAGTGGGACTTCCAGATAACCAGATAAGATACAGTTGCTGTTCTGTTGAAATCTCGTAAGATTTTCCAGCCCTTCAGCATGTATATAATAAAAAGGTGTTGCTTTAGAAATGTTTCTAGTGTGATGTGATATTAGTTTAAAGCAATCTATTCAAGCAAACAGGCCCGTAGAATAGGGTGGTTTTTGTGTGTCGCCTAATCAAGTAATTTTGTATGAGTGGGACTTCCAGATAACCAGATAAGATACAGTTGCTGTTCTGTTGAAATCTCGTAAGATTTTCCAGCCCTTCAGCATGTATATAATAAAAAGGTGTTGCTTTAGAAATGTTTCTAGTGTGATGTGATATTAGTTTAAAGCAATCTATTCAAGCAAACAGGCCCGTAGAATAGGGTGGTTTTTGTGTGTCGCCTAATCAAGTAATTTTGTATGAGTGGGACTTCCAGATAACCAGATAAGATACAGTTCTGTTGAAATCTCGTAAGATTTTCCAGCCCTTCAGCATGTATAAAATAAAAATTCCCAACGGTTATACATAGAAAGTGTTGCTTTAGACATGTTTAGGGGTAATGGCATTTACAAGGTCTTGAAAGTTGTATTTGGCCCTTGAACATTTTTAGAGCAGACTGTCCAAAGGGTATACATAGAAAATATTACTTTATACATGCTGAAGGGTCGGATGGAGATAAGTTGACAGAACAGTGATGATTATATTTCTACCATTCTCCTACATTTTGTACCCTTTTATTCCAATTTTATGCTCAAAACTCACCCTTTTCCTCATTTTCCTGTTTTTGACATCCTTGGCCATTTGATTTTTATAAATTTCCCCTGAGCATATCCACCTTTGAATACAAGTGTATCCCCCACCCCTCGGAAAATAAAAACATCCAAGCTGTGTGGGGTCAGACAACGTGTGATTACATTGTGGTTACCAGTACTTGAAAAATTGCATTAAAAATAAAATTAGGGTCAAACGGTCATATAATGCTTACATTGTGGTTGGGATACAGTCATTTAGGCATTACAGGTTATAAATAAAATTGCCATCCTTAAACCTTTGCATTGACATTTCTGAGAAATATACCATTTTCGGACATCATTACCAGAGTTTTCAGTCAATATCACCACCTGGGCTATTTATTTGCTTAGGAATTATCCCCAATAATTGTAACTTCAGTAATTTTAAAAATTCAAATGAAAAATCTCCCTTTATATTACTTTCATATTTTCACTTAGTAGCCTACTTTTCCTATTTCGGTCAACAGCCTATTTTTCATGGAATTGAAGGTATTACTTTCACATAATGAAAGTGGTACTTCCATGAATGAACACAATACATGTTACATGTATTATATGAGGTTAAAATCAATATAGTAATACACATGCCAAGTTAATGTTGTATGACTTGCAATTCGATTAGCATTGCAGACAGACAATGGGGTCTTAATTGTTACTGGTTGGGAGGGGAAATTATGTGATAATATTCAATCTTTTGAAGAAAAATGTAATAGAAGCAAAGTTGGGGTAAATAATTAATCACTTTTCAAGTTCATGTATCTTTTATATAACAGTAATAATATGAGGTGTAAATAAAATTTCAAAGGAAGGTGGTCCAAATTATCTGGAACATAGGTTGAACTCATCTATTGTAAAACAATTTAAGAAATAAGATAACTAAGGTGGAAATAGTTCTCTGCGAAGGGCATAATGTACTGACATATTTTGGGTATAAACAAAATAGCACTTACAACTAAAAAAAAAAAATTACCCATTTGTACAATGGTTTTGTATCCACTAGCAAAATTTCACTGTAACAATAACATCATTATCCTTCACAATCATAATGTAGACTACAAACTTGAGAGAAATATTTGGCATACGAAAAAATGACACCCAAACTAAAGACTGTCTTTGCCCAGAATTAATGCCTGTCCAAAGATTATTAAAAGGTACGCCCAAGTAATAGCCGGTATTGTTCAACATTTTACACGTAATCAACCGCACATGTGGCAGTGGGTCTGAAGCCAATGATTGAGTAGCTATGGCAGCATAGCATACAAATAAACTTTGGTTTATCCAGGTTTTACGCCTTTGCTATTTTTCGAGGAATTATGATGGTTAAATCTAACCAAAACTGTGAGTCACACTGCCAAGGCGGCTTTGAATCACAGCCACCACTACCACCAAGAGGTTAGAACCACAAGATTTGCTGGAAAGTGTAGTATGAAAATAACTGGATTATTACATAAATGTCACGATTTGGTCTGTTTGTTGCCATGGCGACATCATGAATAGTTTCCATATGAAAAAAGGAAGAAAGAAACTAGGCTAGAGTAGGAAATATCTGTGAACTATTAGCCAAAGAATGCAAGCCACATGAAATCAACAGGAATAGCAAGACTGCATATTTTCACCCTACATTAATCTTTGTGCTTTTTGCACAACATGATTTTTGTGTGGGGGTGTGTGCGTGCACCCTCACATTTGAGCAAATGTAAAAAGATAAAAACATGCAAAATATGTGTTATATAAGCCCGGGGTGCTCAGTGGTCATTAAAAGGGGGTATCTGGCACGTTCAAGGACTTTTAAAAAGCACCCTAAATAAGTAATTTCATTAAAGCACACCTAAACAAGTATGGTCAGTATTTTACATACCCTAAGCAAGTAATAATCAGTATTTTTAATACCCTAAACAAGAAGCCAAAATATTTTGATACCCTAAGCAAGTAATTTGTATACTGTAAAAGCCAATATTTTCGCGTAAAGATATGATATCATAGATATTTCGCGATTTTGTTTTTTTCGCGGGCGACCTTCTGGATGCACTGCATGAATGTTGAAAACATTATTTTCGCGCATTATAATTTCTGCGGAAAAATATTTTGCGTGAAAAGCGCGAAAATAAAACCACCAAGTATGATATACATTTCAAATCCTTTTTTCCTTCCCTAAGAAGTATTATGATTGAAACAAACGCAGCTGATCTAGATCAGATCAATTAAATGCGACGAATACAAATTGAGAAATATATCCCGCCCATATCATGGCTATTTAAAATCCTCACGGAGCAAATAATGACCCTCAATACGTCAAACCATTGTATGAAAAGTATACCCTTTTTCATAATTTTGCTTGTTTTTATACCCTATTCACGTTACGTACATAACGTGCCCCGGCTTGAAAAACGACCCTAATTACGTGATTTTTTGGACACGCCTGATACCCTGTAATGACAGCTAAGCACCCTGGGTATAAAAGTAAAGGTCTATGTACAAGGAACAAAAAAAGGGTAGATATTTCACACAATACACCGTACACGGTGGATTACCGTACACGGTGGATTACTACACTTGGAAGTGGGTGGAAATATATGTGAAAATATACACTTTTTTTACAGTATCGAAAGATATTGATAAAAATGTTACACCCAATCCATCCACTAGTTCACATTGAAATTGAGCTTTGATGTCAGAAGAAAACCCCTATTTTCTTATCCCTGCAGTTTCTGTTGTTGTTTGGCCCAAAAGATGTGCACATAATACTATAGATGTGAAGTCAAATCATAGCAAATTACATGTATTTGGTTTGTGTACTGTTCCATAAGAACCACTGGAGTTCTTTGAACTCATATTTTAGAATGATTTGTGTGTGTAACATGCCTTCATGTAGAAGAACTACAATAGGCTTGATTTTATTTTGACAAATTCTGGGCGTATTGTTTCCTTTAGTATTCAAAAAGTTCTTGACTTCAAGAATGTTAATGGGATAGCTTTCATGCTTAAAGGTAGAGTTCCTGTTTGCTGGCCCGATTTTCAACTTGATATTTTCTATTTTACATGGAAGGTCATCCTTAAAATGGTCAAATTCCAAAGTTTGAGTTGCATAACTCCTATGGTTCTTATTTTAGAAGCACAAGGGCACAACATATTTGCCCATTGAGTAGTACACAAACTGGCTGGTGGTTAACCACTTTTGGCAGTAATTCACCACATTTTAGCCTATAACTTCTAAATGGAACATTTCTGGCCCCTAAAATTTTACATACATATTGAGAAATGGTGATTCTTCTGATATAAAAATATCTTGATGTGAAAACATAATCATAGCTTCAAAAAATTGATCGGAACATACACCTTTAATTAAGTTGTGCGCTTTGCATGGCACTGAAACATTAACGTTAAATAACGCAAATTAACACTTTAAAGGGGCACTGAGAGATTGCCGAGAAATTAGGAAAAAATGAATTGTTTCAATAGATATGGTACGTACGCACCCTGGATAGTAATAATTTATGTGAAAAGGGTTGAAGGATGGCGCTAGCTAGATATTCGGTTGAATCAATTTATGTTACGAGTGATGCTGATAATTTCAATGTGATACACAATTTTGTTTGTTTGTATGTTTACACGGCCGATTGGTGTGGATTGGTGTGGTGTGATTCCTTCTACATTATTTAATAACATACACTTGGAAATCGGGGCTTTTCATCACTCATGCCATCTTCCAATGTATGCATGGGTGGTGTATACAACAGCTTTTATGTATGCGTGGCATGGACGGGCAGCAATTTTTACATGATCCTAGTGAAATTCACTTTATTCCGTTTTAATACGGAATAAAGCAAAATTCACTGAATAAAAAGGTTTTTTTATTTGCCACTAGGATCATGTACGAAGAAAATAAATGGCGGCAGGTAAACTTACCGATATCATTTACCGGTAATTTTTCATCAGTACAAAAACAGGGTTTGATTTCAATATTTAATGGTAAATACCATTCTTTCAAAAAGTGTTAACTTTACAGTGCCTAAGTAGAAACACGCTCTATTACTTATAAGACAGAACATAAAGTCATGAATATATCAACATGTTGTGAGGGAATGTTAATTTTTGACAGACAATCATCAATTATTTAAGCAAAATAAATAATGTTTAATAATGTCTAAGTGTTTGACACCCTAATTGTTGCACTTTTGCTTCCTATTCTTGTTAAAAAAACAAACCAAGTGCAAATTTTCTGAAAGGTGCAAGTAACAAAGGGATAATAACTGATCCATCATTTCCTTCAATTCTTTAGGTTGAAATTCACTTTTTGTCAGTTTTCACTTTCGCTATAGGGACTGTAAAAGTGGACATTTTCGCACTTTGCAAATTTGGATTTTGTTTTGTTTTGTTGTTGTTGCAATTTTGAGCTTCCTTACATAGTCCTACATGTTCATACAAAATGAATGTATTCGCACGTTTTAAATTTTGCACTGGCTGATTATAGCGTGAAAATAAATGTAACACGAAAATTTCCACTTTTACAGTAGTCCATTTTATTATGTAGGCGCAATACCTGGTCTGTTTGTTTGTTTGTTGCTTGTTTGTTGCTTGTTTGGATGGGTCCTACCGGGGGAGGGGGGTAACTCGGATTTGGTTTGGTCGGGGTGTGCGGCTGGAGATTCAAAACCCCTACCCATTTCTAAGGGTGATTTTGGAAAATACGGTACCCATTTCTAGGGATTTTGCTTCACTAAAGATGAAATTTTCGCGAAAATAGACCCTAATTTTCGAGAAAAATAGAACCATTTGTAAAAAGTGACCCCATTAGGGCTTTTCCAGCACAAAATCACACCCCATGTTTAGGGATTTTTTGCAAAAATCGACCCATTAGAGTGACACATCCCCGTATACCGTATTAGGAGAGTACCCCGCCCCCCGGGGGAGGGGTTCCTACATGTACTACTAGGACCAGGCATGAACAAAATGCTTTAACAAAAAGAACAGATTGGGATAATTTTTCATGCAACATGCATCCATGAAAATAATACTAGACTTTAATTAAGAACAAGACAAAATTCGCAGAAAGTAGTTATATAACGGAATTAATAACCATGGCGAGGGTCAAAACAATATACACATCATATAATACCTATTTGAATCTACCATCCTGCTCTAGACATAACATTACGTTGACATTTCTATTTGTGTTCCAATGCACTGAGTGTACACACAGGTGGTGGACAACATTGAATGATGACAATATAAGAGAACATCAGCCATGGCATTACATTGTGAAGAGTAAAAACGCTTTGGCAACTAAGTTATAACGATAGTAATAGTAATAATTGCCAACAATGCAATATTAGCAGAATAACAGCTCTGATTTGTTATCGAGATTTGGGTTGATCCATTATCACCCTTCATGTAGAATAGAAAACATCAAGTTGAAAATCAGGCCAGCAATCAGAACACCTCCCTTTCACTACAAAGATAATTAATGCCTGTGATGTAAGATTAGTTTGATTTTGTTTATGAAAACCAACACTTCATTTTTAAGTATCCCCCCCCCCCCCTTAAATATTAAGTGATTGTAATGGATCTTAAATACAGTGCATTACTGACAAATATATTTCATAATCAGACTACGGATTGAACAAAAACTTTTGTCAACAACTGGAAGATAATTATGATGATCGTGCCATCGTGCCCCAAGTCACAGTTTCTAGGTGGCAGCCCATGCCGCATGCTGCTTCTTTGTGTTTGTTTAATCATTAATCTGATTATAACGTAACACCGAGTAAATCACTATATAATAAGAGAATTATTGCACTAAATAATTCTGGTAAAAAACAAGGGACGCTTTAGATTCATAAGTAAATAAATAAAGACTAGTTGACCTTTTTCTAAGTATAACCTTAGTCCTTTTTCTAAGTATAACCTTAGTATAAACATGGAAGTACTTCCATGATATAAATATCTCAGAACAAATTAACATTTGATTTGTTAACTGTTAAGACCAGCGGGTTTACCCTGATAAATACTTAAAGCTGATATGGTAATGATACAACTCTATTTTATGTCTTCCAAAGCAGGTTGTATTGTGACAATTTACTTTATTGAAAAGGTCAAAGGTCACAATGATTGTCTCCAAGATCAAGAGATGTTGAAAATAAAGAGTGGTTTTATTATGCAAATTATGTTTTTCCTTACTGCTTCCTTACTGCGTAGTTACACAATCTGGAATGCTCCAAACAAGCTCTAATGGGTCATAGCCCTATGTCAAAAGTATGACTCGACAACTTTCACCCAGTGTGCAATAGCATCAAGTCTTCAAATTATCTTAACTATGATTTTTAATAACAAAATTTTGGAATGAAAAAAAAAAAAAATTGGCTGTATAACTATGTTTTTTAATTACAAAATTTTGGAATGAATTTTTGTTTGTTTTGAATTGCTGTATAACCCTAACTCGAGATCACCACACGGCAACAGATTTCTTTTCCGACACCCAAAATTCACCAGAAAGGTCACCCCGACCCCCCCCCCCCGGGATTTGAACCACGGACCTCCAGCACCCCAACTCAGATCCTAGCCACTACACCACCGCTGCCAGTCAATACATGATAGGAACATTTAGCTTGGTTCAATAGGCTTTTAGTCAAATTCTGCTATTTTAGGTTATTGACATTGGAGAAATATTTTATTTTTAAAAGAAATACACCTGTGGACAGGTAGTTCACAGTATTCATGTCATAATAACAAAAACAATTCCTACCTTTAGGCCAAAAAACAAACAAAAAGTTGACTTGCCCTTTCCGACCGACCCAAATTTTTCGGAAATCTAGGGTCGCTATTTTTTTCTTCTTCAAAAGTAAAAAAAAAAAAAAAAATTAAAAAATTAAAATAGGGACAGCAGTCCCAAATAGGTCGTCCGTTTATATGGGTAGTTTGGTTGCAATTGTACTTCACGGGATGTACAAATTGCCGATGTGACGTCCCGGGTACAATCGTGTACGGTCCCCGCAGGGCGGGGCACCATTTTTTGTACATCCCCGCTACAGTCTGCAGGCCCCCTGGCCGGGACAAAGTGTACAGTCCCAGCCACTCTTACCCAGGACAAAGTGTACGCCCCGGCTACAGTCCACGGGTTGCTTAATTTCTTCCTCCAACCATAACGGAATGCATTTCCATATATTCCCTATGTGTTATTAGGCTTATTCAGCCAAGCGCATCGCTTATCTAGCTTATTTATAATTACGCCTGGGGTGAACATTTGTTAACCCTTAGCGCCAACCCTGCTACATGCCCTGGCTGGCGAGGGAACAGTTTTTACATCCCCGTACACTCCCCGTATAGCCGGGCACCATTTTTTGTACATTCATGTACAGTCCCCGTATGATCCCCGCCATGTCCCGGGTCCCCGGGGGCCACGCTTGCAATTGATAAGTGCATAAGAGGGAAAGTGGGAGGGGATTTGCATCAACTGACTTTGTAATTTGGATTTTCAAGCTGTGTCATTAACTATCAACTATTTATTGCAAATGTGCTCAGTTTTTATATGATATGATACTAAAATAGTAGCTGTAGCCAGGTTTAATCTTTAACATGACATATTCTTCTCAGAATGATGAGTTTGTTTCCCATTATTTATGTACAATGGGTTTTTAAAGTATATTGCTAATATTGACCTGACAAGAAAATCATGAATACAAGATAAATTATGTAAAACGTTTTTCACTTCCCTACTTGTATCTCAGCCCATTTATGATTGATATTGCTGTAATTTAACTATTTGATAGCCAAGAAGTAGTCTTAACAGAATATCTAAGTTTCAGGGCGATATGTGATTTGCCGTAATCGCACTGCTCTTGGCAAAAAGTGTTCCGTTTTTTTTTACGCCCTGTATAGTAGCAAGAACGGACACGGAAAAAGAGGCAGGGCATGGTCAAAGGGGGCAAAATCACAGATCTTGATTTACAAAGTGTCTTCTTGGAATATGTATTATTTTTGCCTGCTTGGAAAACCCCAAACTATTTGGGTCTAGGGGAGGCTGGGGAAAGCAGTCTTCCACCTGACCCCCCACCCCCCCATCCCTCCACTATTTTATGCTAGCAAAACCCTAATTGAGTGATGAGGCATGCTAGTGGTCAAGAACTCTTATTTGCCAAAGATAGTTGGATTTTATGAAACTAAATCCTTATAGTAGTTCGAGTCCATAAGTTATTAGACCCTGGGAAGTCAGAGTCCATCTCATGTTTATTTTCTGATTAATAGGTAATTAAGGATAATACTGACCTCAGATGGACCATTAAAATAGTCAGATGAACTATTTCTATTTGTTTGTATATCCGTTAACATGTTTGAAGTGCACTTTGAGTTTAAGAGCTTTGTTACAGCTTATTTTGTTAACTCATTCACCAAATTATGTTCAATATTAACAATGCACAATAACAGATATGATTAAGGTATTGCATGATTAGACAAATGATAAGATTTTACTTTACTGCAACAATCAGAATATGAAATTTCAACTGTCAATTATAATTGATTCTTATATAGTGGGTGTGGTTTTGGATGTTAACAGGCAATTAGATTGGTTTTTGGCCGGTACACACTATATATTATGAGACAATGGTGTATAGTTTGCAGTGGACTCGGACTCTAGTCCTTTTTTCAAGGACTCGAACTCGGACTCGAGTCCCCGTACTCAAGGACTCAGGCTTGGATCCCAAGGACTTGAGGACTCGGATTCGAGTCCTCATCGAGTCCGGCAAAATTGGTTTTTTTTAGGTGTTTTATTTTCATTAATAATACCAGAATTTTGTTTTGCTGTGGGACCAAATTCTGCAGAAATAACTTATTAATCAATGATCATTGATTCATTCCAACCGAACCAAATGCCCAAATTGAGTCGTCGTGTATGGCCGCTGTCGGCGACCATACATGATTCCAAATGATAAGACCATCGTATATAGCAAAACAGCATAATTCACCCTGTGTTTATAGAGCTTCCTAAATCATGTATTTGGTTGTTTTATACAAATCTTTGTATTGTATACAAATATTGTATAAAAGTATTGTGTTCTCTATTCTGTTTAAAGCCTGGAATCATGTCATGAATGCATGTTGCGTGAAAAATACAACATTTGTATTGAATAAGAGAAGTGACTTGAAAACACAAAGTAGACTGGACACTCAATTTTCTTATTGACATCCAACAAGAACGCACGCATGACATGACACTATTACATACACAAGATATCCAAACATTTTCTATTTATCTGCTACATATTGCGACAATTGATAATAAATGATCCACATTTGCTTTAAATTTGGCACAATGTATTTTAGGGAAGAAAGGACTAGGCTTCATGCCAATTTAACATTATTTTCTTCACGTTGGTTGAACTATGATAAAACACTTTTTTTCTTCTTATGAGACCATAATAACTAAATTAGTTATTATGGTCTCAGTTTTTTTGTAAAAAAGAAATATGGATATCGAGTGACACAATAATCCATCTTTTTAAATATCATTGGCCGCTGAAAGATGTCAGTGAGGTGCTAGTGAATAAAGAACATAATTATATATTTGTAGGATGTATAGCTGCCTTTTGGAACTTTGGTGTTATTACCCGCGCTATTGCAATAGATAATGATATTGCTGCTTCAGTTTTAGAAGGTGGTACCGCAATTTTGGTAATTTGTAAGTTAGGTGCATAGTTGAAGTCAACCTTATAGTCATAAGTGTGCTAGGAACAGGTGTGTGATGAACAGTGGCAAAACTAGGGTCTTAAATTTGGGGTACATGAGGGAGACGGACCTGATGAGCGTGATATCCCACTTTCAATGTAAGCGCTAGTCCCCCCCCCCCCCCCCATCCCTTGACATATGAAATAGCTGCCCTTTCAAATTTTGTATCTATTCCAAATAGCTCAGCATTGGTTACTGAACAGTAACACCACCCAGGAGCTATTACAAATGACTAGGCCATGCTGTAACTAAAACTAATCCATCCACTTGGCAACTTCAATGCAAATAAAGCAATCTAGCATCTATTTTTATCACCATTTTATGATCTACTTTCAGTATTTCCCAGAAATGTTTTGCAGCACAGGTTTTTGCATTCACTCGATTCTGTTTAGAAAAAAAAGGTTGGTCTCAGTTTCATTTTCTGATTTACTGAAAGAGGAAGTGCTAGAATACTTTGTATTTCGACCCAGCTGCTGAATATGACAAGCCAATCTTGCTTAAATGGTCTTGTTTTGCTTTATTGCTTTATTATGTCTCATACTTGTTTAAAGGTAGATGTTCTGATTGCTGGTCTGATTTTCAACTTGATGTTTTCTGTTTTACATGAAAGGTCATCCTTAAAATTGTTGCATTCCAAAGTTTGAGTTGCATAACTCCAATGGTTCTTATTTTAGAAGCGCAAGGTCACAAACAAATTTCCCCTGGAGTAGAACAATCATTTTTGGCCCCTAAGATTTTACAGACATAATGAGAAAAATATGGGGATTCTTCTGATATCAAAATATCTTGATGTGAAAAAAAAAATTGGTTCCCCCTTCAAAGGCTACGATCTAGGTCATAATTAGTTGGAACACCTTGATAATAATTACACTTTAATGTGTCCCTGTATGCAAAAATACACTATTGGAAAAAATAACTATCTGTGATGGAAAGCTTGAAGCCTTTTCTCACCCTGAACAACTCCTCTACAAGGGCAATGTTGACCCCTTCAAGAATCCTGTAACCCAATGAACTAGGGGAGAGTGGGAGTTTTCATTGTCGGGTGCAGGGGCAAGAAAAAAATGAGAGCAAATTAGACATTTTGAATTAGGAAAAAGGGGGCATTTCAAACTAAATATGTCCTTGTTTTTGCGCAAAAAAGTGGTCATTTTAGAATGTGTTCTTGATGGTAAAAAAGGGGTGTTTTTAAAGACAAAATATCCTCGTTTTTGCGCAAAAAGGGCGATCATTTTAGAATGTGTCCTTGATATGGTAAAAAAGGGGTGTTTTTGAAGACAAGACGTCCTCGTTTTTTTGCGCAAAAAAGGAGGGTAGGGTGGTATTTCGAACTCCTGGAACGATCTTGGGTTAACCCTCTGAATACGAAGAGAAACCACCGGGAACTATAGCGTGTAAAAATCTAGGCTCTGTAGTAGAGGTATGCTGAATGTGCCCTTGATTAAGAGGAATTTCTAAGCATACACACTTAGAACTAAATGTGCTCTCTGTAAATAAATTCTTACCATTGATCCACAAAATATAACAGGGGGTGATTTTTTTTTTTTTGCCTGCATAGAGGGGGAATTTTTTTTCTTCCGAAAACTTCCTACCCCCCCTGAAAATCTAATGGTGCGTCCCTTACAAGAGGGGTATCATGCGTGTCCAAAAAATCATGTAATTAGGGTAGTTTTTCAAGCTGGGGCATGTTATGTACGTAACGTGAATAGGGTATCAAAACGAGCCAAATTAAGATAAAGGGTATACTTTTTACATCATTGGCTTTCATATTTAGGGTCATTATTTTGCTCCATGAGGATTATAAATAGCCATGATACATGGGCGAGATATATTTCTCAAATTGTATCCTTCGCAAGTGATCTGATAAATCAGCTCGGCATTTGTTTCATAATACTTTTAGCTTATTATTATTATTATAAATAATATGAAATTTTATCTCAAGAAGAACTATTATAATGATGCAGTTAATAATAATATTCATAATAGTAAAAATTTATGGAAAGTTATCAAGAAAATAATTCCCAACAAGACTTCACCTGTTCCAAGTAACATTGTATATTCTGATGATGGCTCACCTAGTTCAAAGGATACAGCTAATGCTTTCAACAAATATTTTACTTCTATAGGGGAAAAACTTGGTGAGAAGTTTGATAATGATATAAATAATAATTGTCCTTGTAATAATTCATGTTCTGGGATTGACAATGATATTAATAATACATCTAATGATAAATTTAAGTTTTATGATATTACACCTGAATTTGTTTATAATCAAATTAATAATATGAGTAATGATAAGTCGGCAGGATTAGATCAGTTTAGTGTTAGGTTGCTCAAATTAGGTGCACCCTATATTTCAAAATCTCTTGCTTTGATTTGTAATTTGTGACTGAGAAGTTCTATTTTTCCTAATGACTGGAAAAGGGCAAAGGTAACACCTATTTATAAATCAGGGGATAAATCAGATGTTGGTAACTATAGGCCAATTTCAGTGCTGCCAATAGTGTCCAAAATCATTGAAAGAGCTGTTCATAACCAACTGTATAAGTATGTAAGTACTAAGGGGATTCTTTCAAGTGCTCAATCTGGCTTTCGTGCAAATCACTCTACAACAACAACTCTACTAGATGTACAAGATTTTATTCTCAATAATATGGATAATGGTTACGTCACAGGTGCCATTTTTCTAGATTTAAAGAAAGCATTTGATACTGTCAACCATAAAGTACTAATTGATAAATTAAAAAGGTATGGCGTTGATGGTATTGAGCTTTTATGGTTTAAATCTTATCTCAGTAATAGATCACAGGCTGTCAATGTTAATTCTAATCTTTCAGAGTTTGAGCGTATAAATATTGGTGTTCCACAAGGCTCAATATTAGGACCTCTGTTATTTATTTTATTTGTAAATTGTTTACCTAATGCTGTAAATTGTAAAACTAAAATGTATGCTGATGACACCACTTTACTATTTAGATCAAAATGTCCTGATGAACTTTCAACTTCTTTAACATCAAACCTAGATCTAGTTGCTAATTGGTTGAAGGCAAACAAACTTACATTGAATATCAATAAGACTAAAGTTATGCTATTTGGTACCAGACATATGTTAGATAGGTTTAATGATATTTCACTCACATATAACGATAATATGATTGAAATGGTTAGAGAATTTAAATATCTTGGTGTCAAATTTGATAGTACCATGTCTTGGTCATCACATATAGATTACTTGGCAAATAATGTTTCCAAGAGAATCGGTGTTATTCGTCGTGTAAAGCATTTTCTTCCACATCCAACTCTTGTGATGTTATCCAATGCTCTTGTGATTCCTCATTTTGATTATGCCAGCCCAGTATGGTCCAACTGTTCAAATACATATCAAGCAAGACTTCAAGTCTTACACAACCGTTTAGCCAGAACAATATTATCTGCTGATATCAGAACACCAATAAATGATATGATGAACTTACTTCATTGGACAAAACTAAATGATAGGTGGAAAATTCAAATACTTATCATCTTATTCAAATGTTTAAAAGATATAAGTCCAACCTATTTATCATCCAATTTTGAATTTGTACATAACTATCACAATCATACTACCAGGAATCATTCAAGTAATACTTTAATCATTCCTAAAATCAACTCAAATTCTGGTATGCGCACTTTTCTTTTCAGATCTAGCCATCTGTGGAACAATTTATCACCATCTATTCGCATTGATTTAGAAAATTTGTCACTCGGTCAATTCAAATCATATATTTCCACTGTATCATAATTTGTATTATAATTTATATTATATATAAACACTAACATTTGTTATTTGTATGTACTTATGTATCGAAATGAGGGCCTGCTTGGAAAGCAGTGCAAGTCACTGAAGCATATTACCCTCAATAAAGAAAGCATAAATAAATTTTAAAAAATAAAAGGAAAAAAGGGTTAGAAATATGTCATACACCGTAAAGAGGTTTAAACTATACAAATTACTTGCTTAGGGTATCAAAATATTTTTAATACTTGTTTAGGGTATTGGAAATACTGATATTACTTGCTTAGGGTAGGTAAAATACTGTACCATACTTGTTTAGGGGTGCTTTTTTTGTAATATGATTACGTATTTAGGGTACTTTTTGAAGTCCTTGGACGCGCATGATACCCCCCTTGTAATGACCACTGAGCACCCCAGGGTATTCATTTACATGTGAAATCTTTCCCCACCGATTTTGGGTCTGTCCAGCCCGTACAACAGGTTTTCTTTTTTAGTGGCCTATCAAACCAATATCAAATCCCTGGGCTTTTTGCAAAACTCTACACAATTATTTTATTTTATGCAAGTTGATGCATGTTTACGATCGCATTCGTGGAAACTCACACAACCCAATTAAGCACCAGCTAATTTTGCATCAGTGTGTGACATGTACGGACAATGGTAAATTATGATGACCCACCTTGTAAACAATTGTCGATATTGACCATCTCACTCTGCGCTCTGCTGACGGACTACAAATAAATTTGTGTGTATAAAATACTACAACATGTAGGTGTATTCAAAATCACCACAGATCTAGTGGAAAATCAGTGAAGCCAATAATATGTATTCATAACTTATGGGAATAAAAACTATCAGGGGAGAAAAACAGATCATATTTTGGTGGAAAAACAGGCACCGCTGGCGCTGGAGATCAAACCTGCAGCTGCCTTTCCAACAGAGCTAAAGGGGCAAGCTTGCAAAAACTTAAGTTTTTGCTTCGCATATGATATGGGTGTGGCTGGAGATAGACTGGGGAATTTCGTTAGCATTCAGGGCCGTACAAGTTAATTGAACGTGAAAAAAGTGGTCTCATAACACTAACCCTGGCGGCTTGATTTGGGGAATAAAACTATCTGGGGAAAACGTTGGGCGGAAAAACAGGCACCGCCGGCAATGGGGATCAAACCCGGGTTGCCTGAGTGGCAGTCCACCACATAACTAACTGAGCTAAGGCCAAAAAAAATTGTTATGTTGTCCTCCACAACTTTCAGAGAGGAGGGGCGGGCGGGCAGATTTTTTAAAAAATTTTTTTTAAAATTTAATTTTACCAGTGGAAGCTCAAAGTTCAGCCAACAAGAGGTTGAAATCACTCATATGTTATAAACACTTAATTTAATATTCAATGCCATTTAAACTGTTTTTTAAAAATCTGAACAAAATCTGAAGAAAAAAACCTGAAAAAAACCTGAAGAAAAAAAAATCTGAAAAAAAATAAATCTGAGCGGCCCTAAATCTTACGAGCGGGCGGTCGAGGACAACATAACTTTTTTTTTTTGCCTAAGGGGCAAGCTTGCAAAAACTGAACTTTTTTGCTGTGTAGGGCCGGAGATAGATTGGGAACTAGGCGCTACCGGCATCTAATAGAGTAGTATATTTTAGCATTCAGGGCCATAACAAAACAAAGAGTACAAACATGTACAACAAAGGATTACAAAAACAAGTTTTAAGTAACAATAACCCTAACCCTACCATATACCCCCAAAATACCACGACTGGGCACGTTGGTACCACACGGCGTGGAAGTTTTTCCATGAAAAAATGGACCCAGCCCATATAGGTTGCTCAATATACCAATCCCGGGATTGGGGGGATATTTTGGTCGATTTTCCATGTTGAAGAAAAAAATTGAAAAAAGTGTGGGGGGGGGGGGGGGGGGAGAGTTAGGGTTAAAAAAACATGTTCAGAAAGTCTCACGATGTATTCTTATTCACACAGTCTCGGATGATTTGGAAGAGAATCCTACAAGTTATAAAAAATTAATTTGGTATCATCAACAAATTTTGCTTAGCGGAACACAGATTACTGTAGGCAGGTTATAGATTACAAGTAAATATTGCATGTAAACTGGAGTGAAATCATACAAATCCTTCTTTGTTAGCAAACAAATTTTAAACACAATACACTGTTAGCCTGTTTAACCCTAACACTATCCCCTCCTTTTTTCAGAATTTTTTCCTGTGGTGCGAAAATAGACCCCCCCCCCCCCCCCCCCCCATCCCCCACCAGATTTTAACCACGGACCTCCGGCACACAGGACCTGTAATACCACAACATGCCATGAGTGTCAAGACTACTTGGCGCAGTAGCCTATATTGGCCCAAGTATATAGCCAGGGTCCATTATTTCATTGAAAAACTTCCACGCAGGGTTATAGAAACAGGCTGGGTCATGGTATTTTGTGGTATTTGGTAGGGTTAAGGTTAATGAAATAAATTCATGCGCAATAAAAATCTGAAAAAATAATGGTGGCAATTTGTTTATTTATTTTTAAATATTACTATTTTCTGCTTGAATTAAATAAGTTTGCCTGAATAAATTGTTTTAAACTATTATCACGCTAGAAGCATAAGTCAAATTGACATTTACCAATTTTGTCTTGACATGAATCATGGGTCTGTCAGTAATATTTGTCAGTAAAAAAAAAAGAGAAAATAAAAAGAGAGGAAAATAAACCGACCAGACTGCCAAAGGTGGTTAACCAACCACCCATCCAGTTTGTGTACCACTCAATGGGCACATTTCATGTAACCTTGTGCTTCTGAATTAAGAACCATTGGAGTTATGTAACTCAAAGTTAGGAATACGACTAGTTTAAGGATGACCCCAGAAAACATTGAGTTGAAAATCGGGCCAGCAATTGAAACACCTTTAAGTAATGGGTCCATGTGTAAAGAAACTCAGATTTGTGAAATAAAGCAACTCATCCAAATACCAAATTTGGTAAAGCAAACAAATTTATATGCACACAAAAAAATAATCCACTTTTACTCATTATTTTCCCCATTTAATATTTGATAAACAACAAAATGATTTAGTGATAATTGTAAGCTGCAAAAAATATATGTCCACAAAAATATGATTATACAGTAGTAACGTGTAAGACTATTCGCTCATTGCACGAATCTGCTATTTGCGAGGAGAGCCTCGAATTGGAATCAGGTTGAATAAAAGTGTTGCATCATTTCACAATGTCTCACTGCATGACCAGTCATATTGTGCAGAGAGAGTCGTCGAACTTGTTATATTATGTTACATAATGTTATGAAAGACTCGCTTCAATGCGGTACCAGTTCGAGGCTCTCCTTGTTGCAAATGGCAGATCTGTGCATCTGTGCAGAGAGCGAATATACCCAATAACTAACTCCTATTCAAAAGGTCATGTGTCCTAATCACAGTTTTCTGATGACAAAGTCACAAAGATTGAACTGAAAATTGCAGGTGCATATAAACTGTGAGGTAAAACTATTGATTTAAAATTGAAAGTATTAAACTACTTTCCATTTAATTGAAAGCATTAAAATACTTTCGATTTAATGATATAAAATATACTTTGTCTGTGTTGGTGTTTAACCTGCTTGATTATATTTGTTCCGCGGAGGCATAACAACGTAAATAATATGATCAAAACGAACATTTTTACACATATTGAATGGGAAAGTTGGGCGTACAGTGTAACAAAGAGATATTTCAAATTGAATTTGTGATCACTGTGGCTATGCAATGGAATAAAATATTTAGCATATAAAACACAAATGTCGCTAATGACTAAATCATTACTCCTGTAAGCATGTTTAAACCAAAAGCGTGTTTCATAGATTGGTTACATGATTTTCTATATGATATTTGCGCGATTTAAAGAAACCTTTGTCAGATATAGAGATGTGTGAAACTATAAGTCACCATGTTCAAAGCCGTTGATACAAATCACCGAGGCAAATATAACGCCGTCGCTTGGCACTTGTTAAAACGCAGAGGCAATTGAAGAGGATATTGCCGATTGACGTCAATTTATTACTATTAATAATTTTGTTTCATTACAAATTGTCACCTTTCGCTATCTCTCCCTATGACAACGGGCCCGCAGAGGGTTTACATCATGTCTCCATCTGCAATCTACACGGCATTAAGTATTGTTTCCATCTACGACTCCTTATCTCCAACCAATCAGACGCTGCTAAACCGACCAGTTCCGAGAAACATTCAAGTTTCCCAGGGCAGTGTCAATCAGTACTTTAACGCGGTAATGGGCATACATACCATTGGCTTACTATTGAAATGAATCACTATACGACAAAATCACTTGCCGTGGACTCAGTACGCTATAATACATCTGCAATTTTATAAATGGGAATTTTTTTGGTGTTGTTGAAAAGAATATTATATTAATTGATGCATTCAAGTATGAAAATGCTTTCATATCAATAGATAAGTGCAACAAGGCTATAGCTAAAATGGCTGCCATTTGCGAGTTTGTGATTTTTAAAGGCATCATCAGCAATATTTAACAAGAAGCAGCTTTTATATGGCTTTTTCACAGAAGCGGAATGATAAATTTGTCTTTACTGGTATTGCTGCCCTGTGTAATTAGATTTAGTGTGCATTGAAAATTCAGCATATATAGACTACTAGTATTACAAGCCTGGCAGCAGCTATTGCAGAAATGAACTTATTGCACCAAACCATCTTTCAAAGCTTTAACTGATTTATTTTTTAATGCTGGTCAATTGTTTTCTGCAAACCATGCAGAAACACACACCTTTAGCTGTTTTGTCAATTGGAAGTCCTTTTATTTTAAGGTGGGTTAGTTGGTCAAGGGTCTTTTTTACAATGAATCAAAATTCCTTAAAAAGTGGATGTGATAATACAATGAAGAATTTACATCTGAGTAATTTTTTATAATAGAGATTTGAATAAATAACATAAAAGGTTTTTAAAAAGTACCACCAAATAGTTCTTTTGATTCATTTCAAATGTCAAATACTTTAATACGCAATAAAAACCACTGGTATTAAGTTGGATATATGCCAAATGAATCAGGTCTAACATTAAAAATTAAAAAAACCCATGATTTTAATTTTAGCGAGCATGCATTGATTTGTCCAATTTCTCTCAAAACATCACATACGCATTGATTAACCTATAAATGTCATGGAGATAATTAAAGGTTAATTTAAATAAGTCATTTGATATAACACCTGATGTGCGTCAATCCTGATTTGAATCTGTCATGCCCAGTGATGACCAATTTATAAAGAATTAAAGAAATTAAACATACACACTGAGATGAATACATTTTGGGAACTAGAGTAGCTCTAAAACCCTATAACTCAAACAATCATAGTACCGCACCCCTTATCTGTGCCTTTAACAGACCTGGAGACACTTTCATAGGTAATGTGTGGTGTGGCTAGAGCTAATATACTATTGCGCTGCACAAGAAAGCTTACGATGAAGTTTGATGTTCAAGCAGCATTTAATTGGAGACGTATTAACTTTGGCACAACATCAACTGGTCTTAAAAAATCTATTCCATTCTAGTCCTTAAGAAACCTACTTTAAACAAATTTGAAAGCTAACGAGTATTGGTTTTGATTATAGACTTAGCAAATGAACGAATCCCTGGATGTTCACAAAAGCCTCGATTCCTAGAAAAATGCAGATTGAGTGCTCATCAAAAGATGAGGGCTTATGCGTGCGCGCCAATATTTGAGTGCATCGTTACAGTGTAAATATGCGTTTCCAGAGAGAGTTTGGTTTCTCATTCTATCAGCATGATGGTAAATGGGGATGATTGTAAAAGCTATAGCATAATGACGAGCTGAAACGGTTTGGTGTATGGTATGGAATTCAAAGATGTTTTGATTAGGCTTAAGACAAATAAGGTTTGTTTGCCCAAAGGTGACCGACCCATAAAATCTCAAAAAAAACCCTGCTCCCCCCCCCCCCTCCGTTTTTTTAAAAGATATTTTTATGGTGAAAAATGTATATTTTAAATGCCAAATAAATAAACAAACTTGTCCTAGACTTTATCTATACCCATATCCAACCTTGTAAACATCAGGTGCAAATTCAAGAATCTAGCACAATCTAGAGAAAAACAGGTAATCAAACATGGTCTGAGGGTATGTACTACGGGCTGCAAGCCTGTCACCCTTGCATTCAACACACATGCTTTTACTAAGATTTTAGAATGTTCACATTATTTTGGTATGGTGCTTTAAAACAAATGAATAAGAACATCAAAGTAATTGAAAACAAAATTTGTATAGGCTTTTTTTCTCAAAGTGTCAGGTAAGTTATAGTATAGAAATCCAAAGTGTCTATAGCACACACACAAAAAAGGGAGAAAAGGTAATCGATCGACCACTTTTTTCTCTCCTTGGTTGGGCAAACAAACCTTTTATTGTTGGCCTTAACATGAATGGCACAATACACAAAAAGCATATAGATACCTTTTCCGCACCACAACCCTCCTTAGAAGGGTGAGATGATCACGCAAGGTATGTCCTTGCTTCGTTTGTTGCTTGGAAAATATTTGACTGGAAAGAAAATGTCCACAAGATTGGGTTACGATGTGGTTTCATAAAATAATGAACAAAACTAAATCACTTCCTTTCAATATTTAGACTATCTTTGTTAACCCTAACCCCCCTGAGTACTAAAAAATACTACTTCTAAGCCAATCCCAAGCGCATGTGCGGGCAGTTTTCAATGACGTAATCAACTGAGCCTATAATATAGTGAGCGCAGTATACTGCACGAACAAGTAGCTGGTGGTCGTGGCTTAGTGGCTGGGACGACCGGCCGATGTGCCAGTGTCCGGAGATTTTATAGTTGGTGTTTTCTCTTCCAAAATTGTGATCCTGGTTAAAAACCTGGTTAGGGGGTTAGTGTTAAAATGCAAGTCAATCATATATCATAAACAAATATTCACAATAGATCCACATAGCTTAGTGGTTATCATTGGATGGGACAAAATAAACAATTCCAAAAGAAATCACACAAAAAATGGAATATTAGGTCACAAGGTGATTTTGAATAGATTCCAATTGAAGTAGAAGCTATTATCAATATAGATCATGATGTCACTTTTTATGACACTTTTACACAATAAGTGAGTCTGGTGTCAAGTAGTCATACATGTAGATATATTTGATAAACCTTGACCCCACACAGGTAAATCAGAGGTCAGTAAGGACAAACAGTTTGCTGACACCATTAACACCTTATACAAATTGATAAATGATAGTAATATAAAGCGGTTTACCAATACAACCCAGGTGTTTACAATAGGCAATGAAACAACAAATATTAATCAACACCAAAAGTCCAACCTGAAAATTAAGCAAGGACATTCATTAGCGGGGACAGGAATGCTAGAATGAACCACTTGCCCCACTGGTACTTGGGAATAATATTAATAGGCCTGTAGGGTTCATGAGTGGTGGTAGCCAGGAAATATGATGCATTTCAACTGCCAGTAACTTTCTTTAACCTTTACAGAATTGCAATTGCGATTATGACACCCCTACCAATTCCAACCACCCCTACCCATGGGCTGGCTCTACTGCTAAAAAAGGTATGTTGGGAACAGTTGTGTCGGCACTGGCCCCTACTTTCAAACGGAACTAATATTGGGCTGTGTTATTAAGCCAAAAAATGTAATACTTAGTCTCAGCAGCCCGCACGCATTGCTTTTAAAATGAGATTTCGCGCTACGCGTGGCAGCCATTTTTTTCTTCTTCTTCTTTTCTTTTTTTTTAAGATTTAAAAAGAAGGTTTTAACTAGATGGTTTAGGTGATAATCAGCAACCTGTGACTGAGAACACACATTCAACTAACTAGTTGAAGTTAAGAGATAAAGAGAACATAAGCATACAATTACAATGTGCATTGATCATGTCTGATTTACTTTGATTAAAGAGGCAAAAGCAAAACTAGTGACTATATTTTTATTTTTATAACAAAAATCAAAAAATCAACGACAAAAAAACTCTTAGGACATAGCTCTTTTTTGTAAATAAAAATAAAGCACAGAACATAGCTTTTTAGCCAAAGGTTGCTGAGACAAAGTATTTAATTTGTTTGGCCTTAGGTGAATAACTGTAAAAGTGCAATTAATTTTCACACTTTTTAAATTTGCGATTTATATTGTAGCTTCATCACATAGACCTATACACAAAAGAAATACATTTGTGTGTTATTATATTCACGGCAGCTGCTATTTAGCAGACCAATATTCATTCATGGGTGGAGATGAGAATGTAAATTGTCTATATAAAGATCTAGTATATTAGCAAGAGTTGACGAAAGAAGTCTTTCATTTGGTGAAACAAGATCATCTTTAAAATGAGGCAGTTAAAATTAGGCATCTCTGTATACTTTCATGCCATTTTTATTTCTATCAAATCTTGACTGTAATGAAGTGGTTAAAAATCTACGAGAAAAATAAAAGAAGTGAAATCAACAAAGTATTCAACTTCCTTTACACTGGACATTATTTATTAACTATTATCAAGCCTGGTTATATGATAAAGTGCTGAACTGAATCCAATCAAAATCGCTATCCCAGAGAGCGGCTGAATAGGGGAGCGCTGGCCTGGAATTTCTGAGAAATAGAGAGCTGTGCATATATGAACAAAACAGCATAATACAAGGCAGTCCACCTCTGCTGGCATTGATCGGCTATGCATGATATTGTTTGTCTGTACTGCTAACATATCTTTTGTGTGATTTTCATTTTATTTTTGTGAAATATCATTTTTACACAAATTCTTCTTTTATGGACATAAATACCGGTAATCACTGTTTTTGCTATGTTGCTAGGCCATGTGACTAAACTGCCCTGAATAGATCTGGTTCAGATAACTGTGGGGTGCATTGACTTTGGGGTGTTAGTGTACTTTTAATGAAGGCAGTTATATAAACAATTCATTTAACAAAATGGTTTGATATTTGACCTTATGATAGGCCAACAGCGACCATCCTGTTTACTAAACTAACATAATGACGGTTCATGAAACCGTGAAACACAGTTTTTGTACGTGTGGGTCTTTTACCTCAGTAAAGTGGATATTTTTGTGTGATTTTTCGCAAAATAAATATATTTCTGTGTAAACATTTTCGCAGTTGCTGTTTTGAGCATAATAAAGCGAGAAACTATAATGTAGAGCAAGGGCGCATACAGGATGGTCGCACCCCGGGTGCTGTGAAAAGACGATCCCCCAAAAATGCAATTGATCAGGCCCTTTTCTTGTTCTATAGCCCCAATATTGCCTTTCTTTTCCGTTTCCTTTTCTTCTCTTATCTTTCCCTTTTTGTCGCCTTTCCTTTTTCCCCCTTCCTTCTTCTTTTTCCCCTTTTTTCTTCTTTTTTCTTCTTCATACCCCGGGGTGCTGCAGCCACCGCAGCACCCCCTGGATCCGCCCCTGATAAAATATCCACATTGACAGTATAATTTTGACGAGATTACGAGTCCATTGTCACAAAGATTCTCTGAAACAAAATCTAAACGGATGGTTGAAAGTGTAATCTTTTGAGAAAAAAATTGAATACAAAGTTTAATGACAAAAAATTGGTTGGATTTACCCAGGTGCACACATGCACCAATGCATATGTAACCACAGATTATCGTTGTGCATGTGAACTTTCTTCTGTACATGTCTTTTTAGCCCTTTTTATGATTAATTTTCTAATTTACACCTGCACCAGCCTCCTCACTTTTGTTCTTGTTAAGATATGCTCAATGGTGCTAACCTTAAGTTAAAGTTGCAAATATTAATTCCTGTATTGCTTTGGTTTTTTGTTCTTTTATTTTAAAAAAATGTTAAGAACAAAATTTGTTTTATGTTTCACATTTCCAGAAGAAAAAAAAGCATGCCCAAATTATGCAATCATTAAGAATTTCCATTCATTGACATGTATTTGCAAAACATCCAGTTTATATGGTATTATTGTTTTAATGAATGCCAAAAATTAACCATCCTAATATTTCCTAACAAGTATTTTGTCTAAACTAGAGATACATTGTAGATAAACATACAAGGAAGTATTACTTAATTACCAAGAACGAGAAAATTCAAATATTGGAATTTTATACTAATTCAGTGAAATACTGGGTCAGTTGTGAAAGTGAAATTTAATGGTTATGGTATTTTTGTAAGTTGAGGCAAAGGAAGTTACACCAGGGATACTATTAACTTTGGGATAGGAAAGTCGTATACTAACGTACGTAGCGAAAACGGGCCTTTTGAATAAATTATGATAATCGTCTGGAATGCGTCGGTGACCGGCGTTTAACGCGTTTAACAATGTTTAACCAGGTTTAACTGCATTAAACGGCATGTTAGTCAGCATAGGTTTGGGGGCGCTGTAGATTTAAACAGACGACGGTGGCCACGCGAAACTTAAATTTTGAATTCGTAGTGAATATTACACGTAATCGCGAATTTTAAACCGATCATTTTGACAAATACATCATAATTAGAAGGATTTTTATCGTTAACCGGGCGATGACTGTTAAAAATAATTCAAAATGGTGCACTCCCGTTGCCAAATTGGGTCGTCTGAGAGACGCGTGGCCAGCATTGCGTCGTCTGCTACAATCACGTCTGCAATCACGCCTGATCGGTATAGCGCCACCAATTCTATGCTGACTAAGTTCAATTTAAAAGTGGACCCGATCGGCAAGCTGAGAGGCAGACCCCTGGTTACACACCACACAGTAATCATTTGACCTGAGGTCTTTAAAGTTATAAGTCTACTGACCTGTTCCTGCCCTGTTTACTTCCAGGAATAATGATCAATTATTATGCAATTTAAAATTTGGCTTGTGTTTTTAAAATGTTGGTAGCACATATAACTATGATTATTTTAGTGGCACAAGTAGATGTGACTCCACATTATAAAATGAAATATTTATTCTTACAGTCTCAATTGGAGGTGTTTTTAAAATATGACTTCCTCAAATCATGCAAAAAGTTCATACAACCAAATTTTTCATGAAGCAAAAAGAATTAACCCTAACCACCAAACCAGGTTTTTAACGGATATCGTAATTTCGAAAGAAAAACCGACAAATAAATTGGTGCATCCCGACTGGGGACCCTCCAGACCCGAACCCCATAGGTAAGCCACAGCTCTCAGCTACTCGTTTACGCAGCTATATCCTATATCCCTGAAGAAAATCAGTAAAATACTGCGCTCACTATATAGGCTCGGTTGATTATGTCATCTAAAACCGTCCGCACATGCGCTTTGGAGATATACACCTAGCACATAAAGTCCCTGCTCAGGTGCTTTGAGGTTGACTAATTCAAAATATATAATCGGTACCAAGAATCTGAGATATACATTAAATGAGAAAATTTCTTCTCCGCAGTTTGATACCTCATTCAACAAAATCGAATGGATACTTTTAAAGTTATGTCGATTTCAATGACCGCGGATGCAACAGAAAAGTGGCACTAGGTATAGGAATCATTGATTTGTGTGTGATAACTGTGTGCTATCTGAACGTGACAGATGAATGGGTCTTTAGTGATAACCGCAATGTGTGGGACAACGGGTGTATCTGGCTGTGAAGAATACAAGTCTTAGCTGATAAGCTGTGATTTTTTCAGTGCGTAAATCCATAGACGGGTAAAACATTGATTTTTACCGTCTATGGTAAATCACACACAAATCAATGATTTCCTATACCTAGTGCCACTTTTCTGTTGCATCCGCGGTCATTGAAATCGACATAACTTTAAAAGTATCCATTCGATTTTATTGAATGAGGTATCAAACTGCGGAGAAGAAATTTGCTCATTTAATGTATATCTCAGATTTTTGGTACCGATTATATATTTTGAATTAGTCAACCTCAAAGCACCTGAGCAGGGACTTTATGTGCTAGGTGTATATATAGGCTTGGCCGTAGTAATTTGTAGCACTCAGTTAGGTTAGGGTTTGGCCGTAGTAATTTGTAGTACTCAGTTGGGTTAGGGTTAATTATCAACAAAGAAATATTATACAAAAGCTCCAAAGCCCCAAAGTTAATAGCACCAGGAATATACTGAAGTAAAACTATGAGTAGAGTCACGAACCCCAACCTTATCTTGATCTGATTTTCAACTCAAGAAAGAGACCCATGCACTGCACCTCTAAAGAAAATCAACCCAGAAAATTAAATGGTGACACAGTTCCCTATTAAATACACTATGAACAACACACATTCCAAGATAAAAATAGCAGAAAATAACTCTTGAAGTTGAAGCGCTATTTAAGACCCTTTATCGTTCGATTTCCAGGAAAAAAGTCTGTGGAGTCAAGCAGGGTCAGGGCAATGGCTAACATTCACTAAAGTGGAAGTCTGTTATGCTTCACTAGAGGCATGACTTTAGTATTATGCACATAAAATGCTATGAATAAGCATTGGATTGTATTTAACCCTGTATAAATTTCTTTGAATGATCAAAATGTCTTTGGAATGATAAAGACATCCAGATTGTATGTAGACATAATCTGGACAAAATATAAAACCAGTCAACTTCCTTTACTTTATAGCCTTGTGACAGAAGTCCTGTCAATCATGTGTCCTTAAAATTTATCACAGTTCACAGGCCCGTAAGACACTTTTTTCAAAGGGGGGGGGGGGGGGGGGGGGGGGGGGGGGGGCGTTTTCAAAAAAAAATCACCGGAAGTGATAGAGCTAGTTTTTTTCCGTCGGAGACACGCTGATTTTCTAATTTTTCTGTTCCATTATGGTGTCATAGTTTACCTTTCTTGTTGGTCGACGCACAGAAATACCGGAAGTAGTTTTTGGAGATATTTTTTAGGGGGATTTTTTTGAGGGAGGGGGGATTTTCTCTGTTTTTGGTCAAATTTTCCGGGGAAGATTTTCAAAGGGGGGGGGGGGGGGGATCGCCACCGTGCCCCCCCCCCATCTGACGGGCCTGGTTTACATAATGATAAAGTTGATAGTCTTGATAACTCACAAATCAGATAACACTAGTCTTATAACTTTAACCAGGCGCAGATATAGGGGGGGGGGGGGCACTGATCCCCCCCCCCCCCAAAAAAAAGGGAAAGAAAAAAAGCACCCTTAAACCTTACCTTCCTGGACCTTCCAAAACACAACAGTGCTACAATCTTGTACCGCGCGGTGGCCCCATCAACCTCATGCCACGCTCAGCGTGTGGTTCAACTTGTTAAAAAACTTTTAAGTTTTTTAACCTCCCCGTCCCGTGTAGCTCGTTCGGTACAATATCAGACTTGTATGCACGTGGCCCGGGTTCGATCTGTGGCGCGTGCAGAGACTGATTTTCCCCTCAAATTTGACCCGTTTTTCTCCCCTGATAGTTTCACAAAAACACGCCTGGGGAGTTAGGGTTAATCCATGTTTTCGTTCACACTGATGATTACAACATTATAATGAATTTATAAAGCGCCATCTATCTAGGCAACCTATTCCGAGGTGCTATACATACAAACAAAAACATAAACATTAACCATGCATGTGACCTGAAAACTGCACTGAGAAATAACATAAAAATACAATTGAAGGGCACACAGAGACTCGTATTGGAGTGCGCCCAATTTTCCTGGAAATTAGGTGTTTTTTTGCACCAATGTAATACTTAGGCATACTACCTACCATCTGAAACTGTTTACCTTGATTCGCTTTCTTTCACGTAAAACCTAACGATTTTGTCATTTCGATGTAGCTTACATCGAAATTATCAGCACCGCTCACCACATAAATTGCTTCAACCAAATGTCTATCTAGCGCCATCATTCAACCATTTTCTTATAAATTATTACACTTTAGGGTTCCTTATCTATTGAAACGATTAATTTTTTCCTAATTTCATTTTTCTCGGCAATCTCTAAGTGCCCCTTTAAACATGATGCACATTGGAACAAATATTTTTAAGTTAAAGGCAAAAAGAACTCCAACAAAAAATATAAAAGAACCCTGTCACAGAATACTTTGAAGCTCATTATATCCTCAAGATTTCACACCACTTAGGGAAGAAGAAAAAAAGAAGTTGTGTTGCCCTCAAGTGCTAAACATTTTAAAATCGGGTCGGTCAGCCGGAAATCTTGTTTTTTTTCTTTTCTTTGGCTGAAAAATAAATGGTTTATGTTGAGTCAAAATTGGTATAGGCCTTAAGTCAATTTAACTAATGTTTCTAGTGTGATAATAGTCTAAAAAACATTTAATCAAGCTTTATTTATTCATTTCAAGCAAGACATAGTAACATAGACACTTAAAGATCAAATTTAAATCTAAAAAAAAAAAAGCCGACCCTAGATTTTACGATTTTAGGGTCGGTCGCTGAGGGCAACACAATTTTTTCCCTAAATGATTGAAGTCCTTGCCGACGACATTCGGCTTTTCTCTCAATCTGACCATCTTGTGGCCCAATCATAATCATAATCAGGAAAGGTACTTATTACCCTCAAATGATTAAAGTTGGAATATAATCCTGATTTTATGACTAATACCTATTAGTAATTACCACAGTGCAAAAAGAGATCTTTTCAGTACATTTTGCAGGTTTTTGTGTGATTTTGACTGAAGATTTTCTGTCAACACTGCTCAATTTTTGATGATATTATGAGAGCGATATGCCAGCTGTCCAAAAAATCAGGGAGGGGGGAGCTTATTTCTCGGAACTTTCAGGGATACCCTATATAAATGTTGATGTTCAATGATCACAAATATCAAGAAGTTAAAGAAAAATTGAAAATTGAAAAATCCAGTCGCTTTATAAGCGAGAAAACCAACGTTTTGTAACACCCCTTTAACATGTAAAAGTATAGGGGGCTTAATAGTGGCGTGGTATCTCAAATAGACCTTCCATGTTAATAGTATAAACCCTGGCTGGCGGCTCCATCTACTGCTCATGTATAATATAGTAGTTGTAAGCTGCCATAGAGGGCGTAGGTCAGATATTTCAGTTGGTGTAACCTGTAGCTATAGGTATGGAAAAAGTTATCGAATCTTTCTTCCCCTCTCCTCACCTCACCTTCCCTTACACCCCTCCCGGCCCTACAGGGGATTTCTTTGACTCATAAGGTTACAAGAGAGAATAAAATTGCAAGCTGGATATACATAAAAGAGAACAGCTCATTTTACAGGGGGACAAATTCTAGTTTATACAGGGAAGTATAGGGAGAGCTGAATTTGCTTAATAAACCCATGTAGATTTCTTAGTTGAAAGGTTTATCATGACATACAGGTACATTGTAAGAGTATTGGGTAAAAAGGCATGGATATTTGTTGGGTAAACTATATTTCCTCATTTGTTGGTAAATATTTAGCTAACATATGGGCAACTTTTGGAGTTGGGTAAAATATGAAGTTACCCAATGTTGGTGAATTCTTGAAAACCAGAAGTTGGGTAAAATATTCCCAGTTGTTGGTTTCTTTCATTTCCTCATCAAACCACGCGATCAAATACCCAACAGCTACATAATATTTACTCATTATTTGGGCAATTATCGAATTGCCCGCGAAGAGCATACAATTTTGCCTGGATTTTGCAGTTTGCACACAACAGCACTATCAAAATCCCAGAAGAAATAATAATCAAACAAATGCATAGATATCTCTGTGTTGGTAAAAAGAAGTATGTTTATGGTCCATATATGTGCATCATGTTTTGTGATGCAGCACATACATCTAAAGGGGCGACTTTGCCTTTTTTTTCTTTCTTCTTCAAGATATAGATGAAGATGGACAGAAATTTTTTTGAATATGAATATGAATTTAGGAGTCATTTTCACTCGTAAAATTTGGAATGCCTTGATCCATTTTGATAAACTTGGTGTCATTTTAAAGATTAGAAAATGCTCTGAGAGCACACATAATAAACTCAAAATTGACTTGACCTGCGAAGTCAGACTTTTTGAATTTTGAAGTGCCATGTTTAATTAATTGACCAACAATTCTATGGATTCAAATGATGTATAACACAGCATTGAAAAAAGGGGGTGGGCAGTACTCATGTGCATAAGTTATAAGCATCCATGTGAATACACTCGCAAAATCATCCTTTGTCGCAGATAAATTAAAAGAAGTAAAGAAATTACCATGACAATGATTTTGCAGTCAATAAAAATAACCCTAGTCCACATTTTCATACAGATCCCCCCCCCCCCCCCCACCCACCGGGCTTACCTCCCACGGATATTCTACAGTTATATAATCTATGATTATATCATCAATGTTTCATTATGGGCTTGTTCAGACGGCCACTAAGCTTGAGAATAGTTATTCTCGAGCTTAAATATTTTTTACTGCTAACCCAGAGTGTCTGTCCACACGACAAACACTTAACCTCAAGAATAGCGACTGCTACTGCGGTAGCTTCGGATTAACTCAAGGTCATGCGACTCTTCATTTTGCGGTAAGAGGTTATAAATCTCACTCACGGTTAGCATTATGATGGATTCACACAGCGCACACACTCTCGGTTAGCGCTCGGTTAGTGCTTCAGGGTTAGTTAACTGTAAGATCTTTTAGGGTTAACATTTCAGCTTTATACTCGGGGTTAGTTGACCATGATCGATTCACACAGCCGTTAACCAAGAGTTTAACCTCCAGGCTAGCGAATTTGACGCTAACCAAGAGGTTAGCGTCCCTCGTCGAAACGCACCTAATGAAACCCTTAATTAACACCCACATAGTGAAACCTATGGCATAATTAATTCTCCTAATTAATCCTCCTCGGTCACAATGGCGAGCATGATCTGGCGCATGCAACGATTGTTTTCCAAGAGTTTAACCTCCAGGTTAGCGAATTTGATGCTAACCAAGAGGTTATCGTCCCTCGTCGGGACGCACCTATTGAAACCCTTTATTGACACCCACATAGTGAAACCTATGGCATAATTAATTCTCCTAATTAATCCTCCTCGGTAACAATGGCGAGCATGATCTGGCACATGCAACAATTGTTTTCCAAGAGATTAACCTCCAGGTTAGCAAATTTGACGCTAACCAAGAGGTTCGAGTCCCTCGTCGGGACGCACCTATTGAAACCCTTTATTGACACCCACGTAGTGAAACCTATGGCATAATTAATTCTTCTAATTAATCCTCCTCGGTAACAATGGCGAGCATGATCTGGCACAAGCAACGATTGTTTTCCAAGAGATTAACCTCCAGGTTAGCAAATTTGACGCTAACCAAAAGGTTACCGTCCCTCGTCGGAACCCACCTAATGAAACCCTTCATTGAAACACACATAGTGAAACCTATGGCATAATTCATTTTCCTAATTAATCCTCCTCGGTAACAATGGCGAGCATGATCTGGCACATGCAACGATTGTTTTCCAAGAGATTAACCTCCAGGTTAGCAAATTTGACGCTAACCAAAAGGTTACCGTCCCTCGTCGGAACCCCTTCATTGACACCCACATAGTGAAACCTATGGCATAATTAATTCTCCTAATTAATCCTCCTCAGTCACAATGGTGAGCATGATCTGGCGCATGCAACAATTGTTTTCCGAGAAATCCAAGAATCAGTGTGTAGACAGACTGAAGTCATAGTGAGGATATGAGACATTCAGAATCACTCAATACGTGCTCAGTGTTGGCCTGCCAAGGTATGGGTTAGTCTTAAAGGAGCATTAACAGATCAGAAAGATTTCACCAAAAAAAAAGAAAGAAACTAAATATCATTACCTTGTTTTATGAACAGCTGTCACTTCACTGTCAGATCATGATCATTACAACAGATCATAATAGACCATGTATAGGCCAAGGCATTACACACAGGCGCAGCGGCGGCGCTACAGGGGGGTATGAAATTGCCCCCTATGATTTGCAAAACAAACAAAAAGAGGAGGAGAAGAAGAAAAGAAAAAGAGTGTCCCCCTGGTTACAACTCCAAATATGTGACCGTCCACGATGAACCACAGATAGTCATGACTATCTGTGGATGAACCCAGTGTAAAGTCGCAAGTAAACATTTCTCATAAGAGGCCAAAATACTGAAAATGGTGTCCTTTGACGAAATTGAGATTTATACAGAATTGTAACCAATTATTCCTTTCTATCGGTACTGACAATTTTATAATGATATTCCATTTGGAAAAATCATGAATTTCGTGAAGAAGTATTTTCAGAAATTTCACCATTTTCGTCTCGCAAGCTCAGATTGCGAGCAAGAAATCGCTAAAATGCCTCGAGTCTGTGGCTCGTTTATTTCCGTTTGGGGTTCGTAGCCCCCACAAATTTGGTACCATTCGAAAGCTTGGAATGCCTATTTCCAAGTTATCAGCTGTTTCAGTAGGTCCAAAAATCCATCCTTAATAACCATTCTAGAAAGTCTCTTTCCGATTGGCTTAAATGCACCACGTGACTAATAGTGGGGTCAAGCCGGAATCGGGTGTACTTCTGTGCATGATCATTGGAAGCGGTGGGCGCACTCTGAGCATACAAACCTTATTGTACACTATGTTATGTATTGCGGTGTTTCTATTTCATTAACCTATTGCGTGCAAAAATCGCACAACAGATTTTGCTCAAACTTTGTAAACAATGCCAATCCCACGCTACTTCGTAATAAACATCGAGAGAAAACTATCGTAAAAATTGTCTAAATTTCTTCAGATAACCCGTATTGTATCATATTTTGTGTTTAATTTTCATCGTAATCATGTAATCTGCACATGTGTATGATGGCATTTACACGATTAATAATTTTGTTCGGTCTGCTGATCGCTTTGAATCGGCACTCAATTGGACTTAGTATTAATAGTAATCTTACTTTTCAATCACTCTGAATGCAAACAAAAGCACTATGTCTGTGTTTAAGAGCCATTTTCTCGAAATCACTATCTCCAAACACATTTGTCCTCAAAGGCCCGTTAAATAAAAACCGAAAGTCTAAATAGGTTGTGTAATGTATCATTTTATAGAGTGAAATATGCTCTTTTCAAAAATGTAAGAAAATGATCATGAAATTGTCAACTTTACACTTGTTTCGTCCGTCCGTGGAGGGTCACATATGGTATCCTTGATATAATTATTTGTATATGATATACGTGTAGGCCTAAATTATCTAAGGAGAAAACCCACAGTGTTATATAGTACATGGCTCAACAACTGACTATTACCTAAAAATGCCCTGCAAGCTGACCAATTCCAAAGGTCAGTCCGCCTGTAAAACTAGTTGTGTTTTTTGTCACCTTTTGACCTCAATGGCATTTTTCAAAAGATTGACTTCCCCTCAAGTGATTCAAATTGAAAATCAAATATTATGTTTTAGGAAAAATATTATATATTAATATTTGCAGGTTAGAAAGCTAGTGCCATTTGGTGAGCTGGTAACATGTGTAGTTTTATTGAGTTTCCTGGAATTGAGGATTGCATGGATGACTGTGTCAAATAGATGTTTTTATTTTCATTCTGAGTTTCAGTCAGATTTTCCAGCTGCGTAAATGTATTCACAGTTGAGTTCTCCTAATTAATCCTCCTTGGTAACAATGGCGAGCATGATCTGGCACATGCAATGATTGTTTTCCAAGAGATTAACCTCCATGTTAGCAAATTTGACGCTAACCAAAAGGTTACCGTCCTTCGTCGGAACCCACCTAATGAAACCCTTCATTGACACCCACATAGTGAAACCTATGGCATAATTAATTCTCCTAATTAATCCTCCTCGGTCACAATGGCGAGCATGTAACGATTGTTTTCCGAGAAATCCAGGAATCAGTGTGTGTGTATACTGATTTAGAATGATCAATTATATCTGATGATACAGACTGAAGCCATAGTGAGGATATGAGCAAGGGCGGAAATCCCGGGGGGGGATGGGGGGATTTATCCCCCCCCCCCCACTTTTTGACCTGGGGGGAGATGGTCAATGTAATCATCCCCCCCCCTGATTTTTCACATCTACCAACAACAAAAAAAGGAAAAAAGGGGGGGAAAAGGAAAAACAGAAAGAAAAAAGGGGAAAAGGAGGAAAAAAAGGAAAAAGAGAGGGAGGGAGGGACATAAGAACGTTTGGAGTTTATTGTACGTTGGTTAGGATACATACGCGTATGTACGTTAAGAATCCATCTTTTGGAGGTAACTAATTAACTTCTTTCTGGTATAGGCCTATCTGCCTTTAAAAAGCCAATATTGATCAGAAATAAAGTGATTGCTTTTCAATAAAATATTGGTCAAAAGTATACCAGATCGCACGAAATGAGTTTGAAAATTGAAAAAAATTCTACTTCTCAGGGGGGCATATCCCCCCCACCCTCAGACGCCCCCTGTTGGAGCTTTTAAACCATCTATACTAAAATCAAGAATATATCAGTATAAAAATGCTCAATTTCTTTCGTGCATTGATAAAAACAAGATATTTATTGAAAATGAAGTGATGGCCTTTTTATACAATATTGGTCAAAAGTATACACCAGATTACACCAAATGAGTTTGAAAATTGAATTTTTTTTTCTACTTCTGAGGGGGCACATCCCCCATCAGACTCCCCTGTTGGAGCTTTTAAACCATCTATACTAAAATCAAGAATATATCAGTATAAGAAATGCTCAACTTCTTTTGTTCATTGATAAAAAACAAAATATTTATTGAAAATGGAGCAATGGCTTTTCAATACAATATTCATCAAAAGTATACACTAGATCGCACCAAATGAGTTTGAAAAAATTGCACCAAATGAGTTTGAAAATTGAAATTTTTTCTACTTCTGAGGGGGGCACATCCCCCCTCAGACTCCCCCTGTTGGAGCTTTTAAACCATCTATACTAAAATCAAGAATATATCAGTATAAAAAATGCTCAACTTCTTTTGTTCATTGATAAAAAACAAAATATTTATTGAAAATGAAGCAATGGCTTTTCAATACAATATTCATCAAAAGTATACACTAGATCGCACCAAATGAGTTTGAAAATTGAATTTTTTTTCTACTTCTGAGGGGGGCACATCCCCCCTCAGACTCCCCCTGTTGGCGGTTTTAAACCATCTATACTAAAATCAAGAATATATCAGTATAAAAAATGCTCAACTTCTTTTGTTCATTGATAAAAAACAAAATATTTATTGAAAATGAAGCGATGGCTTTTCAATACAATATTTATCAAAAGTATACACCAGATCGCACCAAATGAGTTTGAAAATTGAAATTTTTTCTACTTCAGAGGGGGGCACATCCCCCCTCAGACTCCCCCCTGTCCGAGCATAGCTCGGAGTGCGGTGCTGTGCACCGCCTGGATGGTACCAGCTAAATTTTATTTTTTAGGGGCCAAACTTATCATCCCCCCCACACCTAACAAGAAATTTCCGCCCCTGGATATGAGACATGCAGAATCACTCAATACGAAGGTATGGGTTGGTCTTAAAGGAGCATTAACAGATCAGAAAGATTTCACCAACAACAAAAAAAGAAACTAAATATCATTACCTTGTTTTATGAACAGCTGTCACTTCACTGTCAGATCATGATTATTACAACAGATCATAATAGACCATGTATAGGCCAAGGCATTACACACAGGCGCAGCACTACAGGGGTGGGGGGGGGGGGGGGGGGGGTGGGCAATTGCCCCCTATGATTTGCAAAACAAACAAAAAGAGGAGGAGAAGAAGAAAAGAAAAAGAGTGTCCCCCTGGTTACAACTCCAAATATGTGACCGTCCACGATGAACCCAGTGTAAAGTCGCAAGTAAACATTTCTCATAAGGGACGCACCATTAGATACTCAGGGGGGGGGGGGGGGGGGGGGGCATGGAAGTTTAAAAAAAAAAAAAACTTTGCCCACTATCCAGGAAAAAAAAGAAATTTGCCCACCAACCAGGAAAAAAAAAAAAAATGACCCACTGCTGAGTAAAAAAAAAAAAAGATGACTTACCCAAAAGGCCCAACTCAATGTAAAGAAAACCATTAAAACCTAAAAAAAAAAAATTTGCCGGCTTTGCTAAAAAATAAAAAAAAACTCGGTACTGACAATTTTATAATGATATTCCATTTGGAAAAATCATGAATTTCGTGAAGAAGTATTTTCAGAAATTTCACAATTTTCGTCTCGCAAGCTCAGATTGCGAGCAAGAAATCGCTAAAATGCCTCGAGTCTGTGGCTCGTTTATTTCCGTTTGGGGTTCGTAACCCCCACAAATTTG